>RYZW01000010.1:31414-278204 GCA_004367215.1 Colletotrichum trifolii
CCCCCCCCCTCCCTTCACGGCTAAGCCATCATCCAGCACTCGCCATCGTGATTCGTGGACCGACAACTCCCCAACTCTTTCTCCTCCGTCTGCTGTACACTTCCCGGCCCCTTCGCCCGTCCTCAGCCAAAGTTCCCAACCCAGATCCCCGTCGTCCGGCCGAGCTCCCCTCTCGATCCCGGGCAGCTCACACAACCTCGCCTCCTCCCGGGCGACTGCTTCAGCACGAAGAACTTGTGTCCGTGCAAGTGGAAGGGGTGGACGCCGTCGTCGAAATTGCTGATGATGATGTCGACGGTCTGGATGCCGGTTGTCTGGTACACAAACTCCGTCTCGGGGTCGAAGACGACGGTGTTGACGCCCGTCGTGTCAGGCAACGCCGTCTCGTTGTCCGTTTGAGCTGCTTCCGCAATCCGGAACAGCGTCGGCGAGGAAATGTTCCCGTGCCAACTCGACTTGTTAAAAGAACCCGCACGACAAACGCCAGGCTCCGATCTCAAAGTTTTGCCCGCAGAAACATGGAAGCCGTCGCGTCTGGCGCTGCCACAATCTCGACGGGGCTGAGAGCCGTCGTGTCCATGTCGCGGCAGTCGACGTCCACCGCTTCGTCCCAGCTCCTGCTGGCCGGCTCCTCTCCCGACGTCCCCCCCCCCCCCCCCCCCCCCCCCCCCCGGCTTGGTCTGGTCTGCTGTATCGCACGACGGCGCGAAGTTCGGGATCCAGCCGAGGGTTCTCCCTTGCAAAGCAGTGCGTTATCATGCTGGCGCGCAACCAGAACGAGCCGGCGGATGTGACGTTGGTGTCGATGACGACGCTGTAGCGCTGCGCCGGCAGGATGTTGAGGCGGTGAAAGGCCGCTGGGTGAACGGCGGTGCCGTCGACCTCGGTGACGTGGAAGGGATGCTCGTCGACCTCGACCTGAAACTCGGCAAAGGCGCCAGTGTTGATGAACCGGAGACGATGCCGTTGGTTCGGAGCCAGGTCCAGTGATTCCAGGGTGGAAAGCCGGGAGGCGCTGTTCTCGCAGCTCCAGCCGTCGAATTCGGAGCAGTTGCGATGATTCCGTCCGTTGATGAGACCGCTGGACGGCACGGGCTCGTCGTTCTCCTGGTCGGGCTGGAGATGGTCCACGAGAAGCTCGGCCGAGGTATTGTGGTAGTGATCTTGGATCATAACCACCCGATCACTAGCGTAATCCCTGGAATCTGTCTCCTCCCGAGAGTGGACTACCATGGGACCGAAGAGGCCATCCGAGGATTGGACGCTGTGATGCGCATGGTACCAGTAAGTCCCGGACTGGCCTTGCACCGTGAACCGGTAGGTAAAGGTTGTGTCGGGCGCAATGGGACACTGCGTTATGCCCACGGTTCCGTCCATGGAGTTTGTGCCATTCTGATACATTCCGTGGAAGTGGATGGCTGTTGCGTTGACTGCCTCATTGCGGATGCGGACCACGATGGTGTCTCCTTCGTTGCACTCGACAAGAGGGCCAGGGAATTGGTTGTTGATCAGAATCATCGGCCGGAAGATGCCATCGGGGTTGAAAACCGCGTCTCGGATAGTCCAGCTGTATTCTCTTACAGTCCTGGCGGCAGCGAAATCCCACGACGGGTCGAGAACATACTGCGACGAGTCTCTTCGACGTGGCGTAGATGGCATCGTCTCGTCTACGCGCAGAGTAGGTCTAGCCGACGCAGCATGCCAGCTATTCGGCAGCAATGAGTCCAATGCGAAAAATAGAGTAAAGAATATGAGAGCTCCTGAGAAGCCTGCCGCCGCAGACAGGCTACTTCTCCACGATGAGGCGTGATAGTTCCGTCTTTGGTATACTGTGGCGTCGTCGTTCTCATGTCCACGACTGAGAAATGGAGATTTCTCGGTGTCATCTCCCGTCACCGAACTCGACGACGACAACACATCTTGAGGACGAAGCTCGTCTCCCAGGTGAGTGGTTGCACTTGAAGAGCTCCATGGTGAGTAGTCTTCACTTTGTCGCTCAATGTCGGCCATCACGTCTCATCGTCGCAAGTGAAGAAAAGAGGAGAGTCAACAAGAGCCTCGACGAGGAGACGAAACAGAATGACTCTCAAGATAGCCGCAAAGTCACACGCCAAATGTCCCGCAAGGGAAGGTGGCGTTGTAGTCGAGGAGGCAAATCAGCTGCGTGTCACGACTCACTCCCACCGGGTCAATCGGCATTTCTGGCTCCAACACGTGCGCCAAAGAACAAGACTTGCCAACATGACTCTGGATAGATACATACGTGTCTGTGTTTCGTCTAGAGGTTCCCAATAAAGGTACACACTATTGTCACAGGCTACTTCTGTCTGGCCAGTGATTGCTGCCAGCTTTCAGTCCAACATCAGTCAAACCTCACTTTGGAGCGGCGACTCGGTGCCATCATGGTGGTATGCCGGATCCATTCGCTCGGCTTTGTCTGGACGCCTCAATCCGGATGACATCCGGAGTTCCCGCCGACATGAATCGACACCTATAGTACACTCTCAGCACTCCAGCCTGTAAGCTTCACGACCATCGTCAACTCGCGGATTTTGCCAGGATAGAGACAAGGCGTGCAGGAATGGCTTGGGCCGAGATGCTGACGGGATGAACCAACACGTGGTTGACCCTCGGTGGCCATTGGCCAAAATGTCAACCAAGCGTTTCACTCAGAGAACAACAAGCGAATGAGAACTCGTACAATGGAATGGCAAATCATTCCCAGCTTCTTGAGAGGTCCCTCTTCTCATGCAGCTCACCCGGCTGGCCACGCCTCGTTCACTCCGACGCAGCAGGGTCGCATCTGATGCCGCATCCTGTACTATGGTAGACTATAGTAAAGAAGTACCTCGAGTTTTCATGGTGATTTGGTCATGCTTCCAACGGCGGTTGTGTGTTTCCGATGGCTGCCGAACACCCGGTGACACGCAGCATACCCGACGCCTCCTCGTGTTAAATATGTAGTGTTGCAGCCCAAGCACCTGCATCTGACATGTCGCCCGTCACCATCTTGCGTCTCTCGCTCGTTTGAAGACTGCCTGATACCTCAACCTCCAAGATGCGTGCCGCCGTGGTCTCATGTGCGCTCTTGATCGCCGGCACTCACGCCGCCGCTCTCGACCCAAGGGCAAAGCCTTTGACCGCTTCGTCATCATCTGGAACGAGAACACCGACTATGAGAAGGCAACGACGACTTCAACCGCGCCGACGCCAACGTGTCCACCGTCTTCGACCTCCTCGACGCCAGGGGCGTCTCCTGGGCCTCGTACCAGGAGGACATGCCCTTCTCCGGCTTCGAGGGCATGGCCTGGGTGAACCGCCGCAACGGCGCCAACGACTACGTGCGCAAGAACAACACGCTGGTTCTGGTCACGTTTGACGAGAACGAGACGTACGCCCCACCAGAACCGCATTCTCGGCATCCTGCTGGGCGACGCGGGTGCCCGGGGACAAGGTCGGAACGACGGACTCGCATTTCTACAACCACTACTCGGAGCTCGCGACGGTGCAGGCCAACTGGGACCTCCCCACCCTCGGAAGATGGGACGTCGGCGCCAACGTGTTCGAGGTGGCGGCCCGGAAGACAAAGAGCGTCATCCGGCCGTGGGCCAGCGCCTCTGCCGTGCCCGACTACTTCTGGAACCAGTCGTACGCTGGCTACTTCAACGACAAGGCCTACAGGCAGTATCCCGGCCCGAACCTGGCGCTGGAGAAGAATGCGGCGGGCAGGAAGATTTTGGAGTCTGTGAAGGAGACGTGGAAGGACAGCAAGGCGCCGACGTACTATAAGGATATCGTCCAGGTTCCGGATGGCCTCAACCCGCCCGCTGGATACAAGGCTTGATGCTGGCTGGGGACCTGACGGTGTCTGTAAATACCTAGCATCAACGTAATAATCACACCCTTTCAGGCTTCACCGTACCATGGCCATCCGCCAATAGCACTCGCAAAGCGAGTCGTGTGATGCCCATGTCGTCGACCTGCCCCACGAGCACAAACCGACGAGGAACGGCGCACTGATGGTGGAGTCGGATCGTCGGCCATGGCCCCCGCGATATTACTCTCTCTGGAAGGTGATGGATGCTTGATCCATGATTGGATCTTCACGTACCGACGTTTTCTCCCCGTGTCCACCCACGTGGGCGGTCTTGGCATCGTCTCTGGGCGAAAGCTTGGGTGGCCTCGCTTGATGCTCCCTGGCTCTACACTTATCACACAGACCTCGGTCTCGACCTGTGAATTTACAGCTCTCCGCGCTGGCTGCTATCAACTTGAGTTTATTGCAGTCATATTCCGCTAACGCCGAGCTGACGATAGTGCGTCGCAACGGTCTCGCCAAATCTCGCACGCTTCTTCTCGGATCTCACCCTGGGCTTCTCAGACGGCCTCACCGTCCCCTTCGCCCTGACTGCGGGTCTCAGCTCCCTCGGACGCAGCGAGACCGTCATCTTCGCTGGTTTGGCAGAGCTATGCGCGGGGTGCATCAGCATGGGAATCGGCGGCTACCTCGCTGCCAGAGATGCATCTCGCGGGACAAACAGCCTTGTCAGAAGGTCTTCGGGTCGGAAGAAGAGGCGGTCATGTTGCTCGAACGCCCAGGCGAAGAGAGCCTCGAAGAGGATGACGGGGAGAGGAAGGACCGCACTTTTGACGACAACACCGAACTTGGTCGGTATCTACAGCCCCTCGGTCTTCCAGAGTCGGACATAGCAGCCATCTTGGAAGCTATTGAGAATCAGCCGGGAGGATTGCCTTGGGTCGCGAAGCGCATTGCAAGCATCCAGACATCGAACGGGGTTGAAGTAGGAAACAACAGCTCTGAAATTGGCTTTCTTCCACTGTTGGTGCCAGTATTATCGGGCTTGTCCATCGCTCTCGGCTTTGTTTGCGGGGGTCTGCTTCCTCTGCTGCCTTACTTCATTGCATCGAGCGTCGGTCAGGGTCTTCGGTGGAGCATCGTCGTCTGTCTGATGGCATTACTGGCCTTTGGAGCTGGGATAAGCTGGGCTCTCGGGACGAGGGATACGTGTTGGAAGTGGTGTCTATGGGAAGGCGTCCAGATGGCGCTCTTGGGTTCTTGCGCGGCTGGAGCTGCGGTATCATGTGTCAATCTGGTAAATAAGCAAGCCTCGTAGCCTTGAGTTGGCAAACATGACCCGGTTTACGTTTTCTTTTGCTTTATTCTAGACGAAGCTGACTCGGATTTATCTAGTCTCTGTTCAAGGAACTAACTCAAGTCAAGAGTATTTATCACCATAAGCGAGGCATCTCGAAGAAAAGGTTTTCCCACCCAAACTGAAGCAAATGCGATTGATAAAGCTGGTTTAGGAAAAGGGCATCAAAAGCAACGGTACTTACTACTGGGCTCAATGGCCCGAAAGGCCGTCAGGGGTAACGAGCAGCCAAGGCGAGGTGAGAAAATAGATTGACCAAAGATCTTCCTGGCGTTCCCTAGTTGCATCCATGGCTAGCGGTGCACTTTTCGTGCATTGGACAAAGTCCCAAAGATCCCCACGATGGAGGAGTAGGCGGATCTAGCACATCTTATAACCAAGACTAAGACCGTTCGTTGCCATTGGCTACACGGATCTTTAGCAACTTGGCAGACTCGACATAAGCAAGGGTCTTAAAATAGCTGCCTAAATAATCCTGCTGCAGGTATTGTAATCTTCTGCAGTTCCTTGTTTGCCGACGAAGACTTCATCTTTCCAAGCAATTCCCCTCGCAATCTTCATATCATCCTCACGATGGCCTCCAACAAGACCTACCTCATCACCGGCACCAACCGCGGCATAGGACGAGGCTTCGTCACGTTCCTCCTCCAGCGACCTTCAACGACCGTCGTCGCCGCCGTTCGCGACCCCTCCCACACGACCTCGCAGTCCCTCTCCTCGCTCGCGGCCGCCAAGGGATCCAAACTCGTCATCGTCAAGATCGACTCGGCCATCGACTCCGACCCGGCCGCCGCCATCTCCACCCTGCAAACAGAGCACAGCATCGCCGCGCTAGACGTCGTCGTCGCCAACGCGGGCATCGCCGCCGACGTCACCCCCGCCGCGAAGCTCGACACGGAACTCACCCTGGACCACTTCCGCGTCAACGCCATCGCCCCCATGCACCTCGCCGGCGCGACCTTTCCCTTACTCAGGAAGAGCGCGAACCCCGTGTTCGTGGCCATCTCCTCCGTCGCGGGGAGCATCGAGCTGCAGGAGAAGCTGGTGGGCGTCCTCGGCGACATGAGCCCGTACGGCGCGAGCAAGGCGGCGCTGGCGTGGTTCGTGCGCCGGCTGCACTTTGAGGAGCCGTGGCTGACGAGCTTCACCTTCCAGCCGGGCCTGGTCGAGACGGAGATGGGCGACCGGCTGGCCAGGAAGGTCGGCATGGACCTGAGCAACTTGGGCGCCATCAGCGTCGAGACGAGCGTGGAGAGCATGGTGGCTGTGTTGGACGGCGCGTCGAGGGAGATTGGCGGGACGTTTAGGAAGTACGACGGAAGTGCTCTTCCTTGGTAGACGGGGAGGTCCCATATAGGCGCCTGTGAAGAGGTTCGTGGCACTTCATCTGGGTTCCGGCGGATAGCCATATGACAGGCTCTTGGCACATCCTGGTGTAACTTTTTCCCAGCTCTCTTACGACGTTGGAGTCTTTTTGTAGTGGACTACCTTTTCCATACAGTGTTACACTATGATGTAGGTAGACAGACGACCAGGCGTGTTGAATATCGTCAAGGTCTTGATGTTGGTTGCAGTCCCACTACGTAAGTACCAGACAGTGGAAAACAAAACAAGTACGCGTACACGGGAACTGACTGCAAGACACAGATTGATTACAGAAGTGATACAGCAGGCAGCATTGCTGTTGTATGCTTGGGACTGGTAAGAGTGGCCGTGATGAGGCTCCTCACGTTTAGCTACTCGATTCCCAGATTCTTTAGCCTCTTTCTTCTGCGCCATCGTGAAAATAGCGACCAACTTTCTTTCTCGAGAAGAGCGCTTCGACGTTGTATGACATTTCAACGACAAACCAAGAACCCTTCTGCAGATTCGCATCCACTTCAGCCCACCTAGGCGTCATAAAGCCCGTCACTGAGACCTCAGACACGGGATATTCGATTTTCTCATGTCACAGAAATCTATTCGGACCAAGACCAGACTATGCAATAACACGCCAAGTTCTCCAGATACCATCCTAGAATGATCGCCTGGCCCTGCCCTTTCCAGCGTAAAACTCGTCAACCCAAGTCTTGAGCTGCTCAATCTCCGACGTGATGACGGCCTGCACGCCTTCATTCGCCTCGCCATTCCTGACGAGCAGGTCGTTGCAGTGGCGGGAACCGGGGATGAGATGGACCGGCGCGCCGGGGCGAGACTGCAGCGGCCCGCCGGGGCGGAGCTCGCTCGAGACGGAGGCGGAGCGCCAGGGGTCGAATTCACTGCCTCGGCGTCAGCGTCGCTACTTGACCCTCGTCGGAAACTCGTGGTGGGCTTACCCGTTGGACCACACGAGGCGGGTGGTGTTTGTGAAGAACCAGCCGCCAGTGGCCCTGTTCAGGTCCGCGGCGGTTTTACCGCTGTCCGAGGCGTAGGTGAACTCCCCCTGTCTGGGGAAGAAGAGGTCGCACTGCCGCTGGTAGTACTCCGGCGTGACGAAGCGGGAGACGATGGACGGACGGTCCTTGGGGGCGCCGCTGCTTTTGTCAACTACAAAGGCTCTTCGAGGAGATGGGGTGGGGGGTGTGTTATGGGGAACTCACGTCTGCCAGAAGAAAAAGGGCTCGTTGCAAGTCATCCAGTACCAGGTGCGGCCGAACTGGTTGTCGGCGGACCAGTCAGTGTACATGGGGCTCGTCTCGTCATATGTCTCGAAGCAGGCCGTGTTCAACGGGTCGGACCACTCTTCGACGCCGTACGAGGCGCAAGCTGCGTCGGGGGGGTCAGCAGTGTGCGAGTGGGGGAAAAAGCGAGGGTCAACACTCACTTCCGGGGAGATACTCAGAGGTCCACCACTTGGCGTAGTTGTCGAGCGCCTTGGGAAGACCGACGCCGTCGGCGCTGGAGTGAGAGTAGTTGCCTGTGGCGCCCTCGATGGCATCGCAGGTGGCGTAAAAGGACGAGTAGCCCGAGTAGAACTGGATGGACTGCCAAAAGCCAAGAGGACCGACGAGGGCACTGCGTCTGTTGTCAGCGATGGCGAGTTTCCTTCTTCTCGTCCGGTACTCACGAGGCAAAGTCGTCGTTGTGAGTGACGTTCTGCAGACCAAACTTCTTCTTCAGGTCGTGGACTTCGTCTTCGCTGCCCGTGAGCAGGACCTTGTCGACGTGATCGACTATGCGCTCGAAATCACGGCTGCAATTTTGAGGCATGCCCTTCTGGATCGGAAGGAAGTAACTCCAGTAGTCGTACACGGCCTCGACGGGAGCGCTGCTGGCGTGATAGGCCCAGATGGTTCCGGGAGCGAGCTTGGCGATGGCGGCGGAGAGGATGCCGGAGTAGGAACCGCCCGTGTACACCCAGGGCTGTTTGCCAGCGTCAGCTGAGCCTAGGTTACGGATGCTTCGCAGAGACTTACAGCTTTCGGGGCGTTGCTGCTGCCGTTCTTGTCGAAAGGCAGCTGAACGTTGCGGGCAAAGTTGACAAAGTCGAGCACGGCGTTGGTCATGGTGTGCTGCTGCAGGTTCTTGGTGTCCTGGAGCGTGTACGGCAGAGAGGTTCCCCAGTTGCGGTCTTTAAGCAGTCCGTCAGTCGTCGGTCTGAGGTTCTTGTTGGCAAAGTGGTCTCACGCTCAATGATGACAACAGCACCACCTACGGCCTTTGCAATGTTTCCGGTGAGGGCGCGGTCGGTCAAGTAGCCGGTATATCCCTCAGCCGCAACCTCGCCGGGGGTGAAGAGGATTACCTGCGCCAGTTAGCCATTTGATAGCCTCTCTCCTCGTCCAGAGAGTCTCACCGGCGAGCCAGGTCCCTTCCAGTACGTGGCGTTGTACCAGTACCGCTGCTGAAAAGTTCCCAGTTCAGGAGCATCGTGGTCGATGAGCTGCTCGAAGAAGCCAGCTTCCCGCTTGGTGAGAGTTCCGTCATCTTCGGCGCTCAGAGGCGGCTGGATGGGCATGAAGGCGAGATGAGCCTGGACTGCCGTGAGGCAGCTAGCCACAAGGAGTGAAAGCTTCATGGCGACGAGGATGGACGAAGATGGCGGCAAACGACGGCTACTTCACTTCGACAACAAACAACAGCCGCCGAAGCAGAGTCAAGAAGGGGAGCGGCCCATCTTAAGCATCTCACGGCACATGGGTCTCTGCAACCCCCATGTCGTCTGGGTAGACAGAAGCAATGAGCGAACCGATCAAGACAGACCCGATATGGAGGAAACATGCACCGCGTCGCCGACATGGCGATCCACGCGCTCCGCATTGTGACGATACGACGGCTACAAGCTTTCCAAGAGTTGGCCAAGGGCGGCATGGTCCCGGAGGTTGTACGGAGCTACGCGACAGCCAACCCTGGCCAAGTCGAGCATTCACGGATCTGATAGGCAACTCGAGATGGGGGAAATTGGTCTGCGTGGGCCGATAAGTTAGCCGGAAGCGGAAGGTCAACTGTTGACATGGCGGTGGGCCCAGGTCGGGTGGAACGCGACGGCAGTCCGGCAGACCTTCTGTCTCCGGTCTCCGGTCCGACCTGCGCCAACGGGAAGGTGGTTATCGTGGCGACATTGAGCGCTTGGTCGGCTGGCCATTTACGGACTACCGTTCAAACTACGGCATCGCGCATCAAATAGCGCCTCTCGGTGTCTTGATGTCAAGCGGGACAGGCCTTCCATCGACGCCTGTGAAACCTCAAAAGACACGGCAAAGGTTGTGGCTATGCCACCTTGCGAAAAATCCACCCTTGTCATTGTAGGCTGATTCCCCGAGGGAGAAGATGGAGAGAAGAGGCTTTTGGCTGTTGTTTGAGGAGGGATACAGACTGCTGCATTAAGATTGGTCAAACTTGAGAAAGCGAGTTGGTAGTAAATCGAGAGAGTCGGTGCTTGGAGAATTACCGATGTCTCTGGTGACATCACACTGCCTACCTACCAAAAGAATTCTAAACTGGCGTAGCCCGCTGGCAACATGCACTCAGAGTACGTGCTCTGAAGAACTGGAATTCAACTGCAGTGCCTTATGAGAAAGCGACATGAGATTCATCATTGCATCAGCACGTGTATGTTGAGTGAGGCAAGAGAAGGTGAACTCGTATATGGTATACCTGATTACCTATCCGTAGACGTGCGAGGGACTTCGGTGAGACAGGTGAATATTCTCGCTGAGCCATAGGCCCGCTCTCGGTGAACCCGGCTGATTGACCAATCAGACCACCCAAAAGGTCATCACACGTCTTTGCCTCACATTTCAGGCCGCCAGGGACTCTCGGTCGGCAAGCTCCACAGGCCAATCCAAAGCTCCGACGACATTTCCAGAGCCATTGACCATCGCCGACCTCACAATTCGCCCACTACAGACCCCCCAATTGCCGTCACAATGGCCGGAGACTCAGCACCCAGGGGTTCGTCTCTCACACGTACTGACTGCTATACACAAAACCGAGTCGACTGACGTTCCTCCAGAAGCGACCCGCGAGGAGATGCGGGACGCCCGCCTCCCCCTCGCCTACCGCGACAGCTGCGCCGGCCTCCTCATCCCTCTGAACCGCTGCCGCGCCGAGACCTGGTACCTTCCGTGGAAGTGCAACGTTCGTCACCCCCACGCCCCGACCAAGCGACACGCCGAGCCCGACCGGAGAAGCGTCTGCTAACATGCCTCTCATCCGGGTAGGACGAGCGCCACAGCTACGAGAAGTGCCAGTACGACGAGTTCAAGAAGCGTGTCGCCAAGATGAACGAGCTCCGCGCGGAGAAGGGCACGAGAAGCAACTGAGCGTCGACCGAGACAGCCCGGGGCGGCCGTGTCTGTGTACATAACCTGTTTATTTGGGAGGACCGGGGCAGAAGAGTCGCATATGGGTTTGGACCCGCCATGTTGGTCATAGAACGAGCCGAATTCACGTCTTTTCGAACGCCATGTCGATGCCACAGATGAAGAAAGCGATTTGTCTGGGAGGCTGTGTGGAGGGGGCCGCAGTCAACATGTCCGTTATCGCCTAGAGTCAGGAATATCGGGTGACATGAGACGCAGCTGGACACACAGTATCGAAACAAGTGGCTCAAGAGGCAAGAGGACGCTGGAAACTACTCGGTCACGTCTTCAAATGCTGCTATTGACGCATGCGAATTAGAAACGGAGCTTGGGGGTGCACGCTGAGGTTGGGATAACACCAAGTGCGAGCGAGTCCAGGTGCAGGTCTTCAACGTCCACGAGCCCATCAAGTCTTTGCTCGGTCAAGGTAGTCTAGCAGCCGCTTCTTGAGCACAACACCCAGCACCTTGGCCGTCTCGGGCTCGACAATGATCAAGTACCGGGGACCCAGCTTCCCAAACATTTCGAGAACGTACTCCATCGGGGCGTCCGCGCTAATGTTCAAAGGCGTACGATCGACCAACTCTGCCATGGCGCCCATCTTGACGTCGATTTTTTCGGCCTCTGGCTCCACGAGAAGACCGCACTCCAGCTCCACCTCGGGCAAGTACCCGAACAGTAGGCCTTTTTTGTTGACAAAGACCAGCCCGGCATCCATCAATCCTCTCCCCTTTAAACGACGTAGCTTCTCTGCCAGGACGTCGCGCCGGACTCTGTAGCCTCTGCCCAGTTGGAGCGTGATCTCCTCCATGGTGGCAGCCGGCGGGATAAGTTCGCGAGCCGTGGCCCCTTGGTGCTTGACGACCTCGTACGCCTGCTCCATGTCGAGGAACGGATGACCGAGAAGGTGCTGGGAGAGGTCATATACCGACTCGGACGAGATGGCGTCGGCAATCCACTTGGCTGTGAGGATGGCGCACATGGTGGCCGGAACATACGTCACCTCGCCCGTCAACTCGAACATGATGACGGCCAGACTGACAGTCATCCGGCACACGCCAGCCAGGAACGCCGCGGCTCCGACCATGGCGAAGATGCCTGGAGATATGTCTCCAATCATTTGTCCGACCAATCGCCCGAACAGTGCGCCGCCATCGAGCGCCGGGATGATGATGCCCGACGGTACTTTGCAGCCGAACGTGACGATGGTCAACAGCAGCTTCACGACCGCCCCGCTGCCCAACCACAACATGTACGCCGTCCTGTCGTCTCCCTGCTCCTGCACGCAGACCCATTCGCCGTCGGGCTCCCTGCAGTCGACGAGCAGCTTCGAAAGCGCCACATCGCCCGTGTCGCGGATCAACACGTTTGGAAACTGCAGCAGCGCCGTGACCAGCACGACGCCGCACACCTCCAGCACGGGATGCTGCTTGACGACGTCGTACTTGCGAAAGCTCTTGGACCACAAAAAGTTGGCCCTGCAAAAGATGCCCCCAAACACGCCGCCGCAGACACCGAGGAGCACGAAGACGAGGTAATGCACCGGGTCGTACTCGACGCCGTAATTGGTCTCGAACAGCACCAGCTTGCCGGTGCCCGTGGGGTTCAGCGCCTTGAGCGCGATGGCGGCGATGAGCGAGCACAGGAACGCCTTCCAGAGCACACGTCGCGGGAAGTACGTGCTGATTTCCTGCGTGGCCAGATGTCAGCCTCTCTCTCTGTCTGTCTGTCTCTCTGTCTGTCTGTCTGTCTGTCTCTCGTGACGTGGCATCAGAACAGCAGCCAAAAACAACAACGCACCTCGTAACTGAACAGCACACCGCCAATCGGCGCCCCGAATGCGACGGACAGGCCGGCGGAGCACGCCACGCTGAGCGTCTCGCGCATCTTGCGCGGGTTCTCGGCGTACTTTGGGAACCGGCCCGCGACCAGATGGCCCGCGCAGGTGGAGATGTGCACGAAGGGTCCCTCTTTGCCGAGACACATGCCCGTCGATACGGCAAAGGTTGCGCCGACGGCCTTGACGAGCAGGACTTTGAGGTCGAGGAAGTGCGGGATCACGAAACCGGAGAGAATGGTTTTGAGCTCGGGGATACCGCTGCCGGCTGCCATGTACATGACCTTGCCCTCCCGCGGCGGTTCTGTGTCGGACGACACCGCCGGGAGGTGTGTTTTGGTCGTGAGCGTCACGCTGCCCGCGACGATGCCGAATACCAAGGCGAAGAGGACGTACACGATGTATCTGGATGCATACCCTTCCGCCCAAGGAACCCACGCTTTACAGTCTGTCCCGGCTACATTCTTACAGCACCGTCCCTTGTCGAGGAAAAGGTTGGATTGGCAATACCCGTCCTTCCAATCACTCACCGTCGCCACGGACACGTCCACAACGAAGGCCACGAGGGCGGTGAGCGCGCCGATGAGCGCCGCGGCGATCCAGCCCTGCGTCTTGTCGAAGCAGCGCGCGCAGCTGCCCCTGATGCCGGGACGTGCGAGCAGGCGGCGGGCGCGGGCGGACGAGGTTGTGAGGTCGCGGAGCCAGTCGATGGTGGTGTAGTCGTTGTAAGGGAGACGATCGCCCAGGGGCGGCGATTGGCCGAGGGCGAGGTCTGCTTTGGAGAGGGACGTGGACGATGGGGAGGGGGGGAGGAGGTGGGATGATTCGGTTGGAGGGTCGGACATGTTTGTGACGTTTTGTTTGTTTGAAGTTGCGAAAGAAGCGGCGGGATCAGCACGAGGCGGTTGTTATTTATCCCGTCGACGTGGGCGATTGACGGATGGTCTGGCCACCGCGAACCTGCACGTACAACAACTCTGACGGGGTGAAATATCTATATACTCTACTCTGAACATCTACACGCTGTACATTGTCCATATCAACAGCCAACCCCGCGGAGACGTTGTATGCGCGGTGACGCGCGTGGTCTCTGGGGGTGGAGATAAGGAGCGCGGGCGTGACAGATAAGGTATCCCAACGGCCGTGGCGGATTCTTCCATCATGTCCTGCTAGCCTGGTTGACCGGTGTAGTCGGACAGTCCGGTCATGTTGGTTCTTCTCTTGGTTCGAAGCTCCAGCTGGCCGATCTCCAAGCGTGGCAAGGTTGGCGCGAGTAAATCGTCTCCGCGGAGCGTGGTTTTCATGCGAGACGTGAATACGCTACCAGAGACATGCTCTATGTATTGAGCAACGCGGACGGAAAAGGGAGAATGAAGAGTCTGAGAAAGCCGACCACTGCGATGATCGGCCGTATTTATTTTGATGGTTTTCCGCGGGGTGTGGGAATGTATGAGGGGGGGGGTATCTACACTAGATGTACAACCAAGGAAAATGCGTGCTGGAAATGCCAATTTTGGGAACTGGATAAGTGCGAGGGTGAAGGTGAAGGTGAAGGAATCGCTGTGAACTCGGCCCGAAACTCCAACCCGAGAACCGAGAGAAACGCCATCTGGTGCCAGCACTGCCAGGCACGCAACTCTTTTACCCCCATCTCCGCCGTGCTCCCTATCCCATCGAGACGCGTTCCCCGGGGTCGAGCGGACGAACATCAGCACGCAACCTTGACCATGGGTTCCCACGGCCGGGCCGTGTTCCAGAGGTACGTGTCCGGGGGCAGGTCGTCGGCGGCGGCGAACATGTACTTGACGAAGACGGGCGCGACCTCTGACGGCAGCGGAGGGAGCAAGTCGGACTTTTCGTCAATGTCCATGACACGGTCGTCCTCTACGCAGTCGTAGTCTTCCAAGTCGTACCCGAACTCGAGATCGTCAAAGGTGAAGTCGATGCCGTAGTTCCTGAAATCCAGGTCGAAGCGCAGCTCGTCGCGGCGCGCGACCTCCTCCAGCGACAGGCTGGCCAGGCGGGCCATGAAGTCGTCGACGTTGCGCTCGTAGGCGTCGGGCTGCAGGACGTGCTCGTCGTCGTTCAGCACCAGTTGGAAGCGCACGTTCTGGATGTCGATGACGAGGCGGTCGACCATGGCGGGGAAGCCGTAGGAGCAGCCGCTGCTGAGGAGCCAGGACTCGCGCACGCGGTCGCCGTTGCTGCTGCCGTCGTACCACACGGCGGTGCCGGACTCGGAGGTGTCGCGGAGGATGAGGCGGCGCTCGGCGTCAAAGGTGATGCAGCAGTGGCGCGGGCTGATGCCGGGGAGGTCCGGGAGGTGAATGTCGCAGGTGGGATCGGTGCCGAGGACGAAGCCCGAGTGGTTCTGAGGAGGGGTGGTGAAGGACAGTTCGAGTGCCGGACGGGGTTTGGCGGAGGAGGAGGTGGTGGTGGTGGTTGACTTTTTAGAGAGCAAAGAAGGGTTGATGGTGGTGACGTCTGGGTTTGGTGTAGGTAGAGGTTCAAGAGTGGATGGGATGGCGGAGATGCGGCGGTTGGTGTTGGAGAGCAGACGGACGGTCTCGAGAGCAGGTTGGTTCGTAGATGAAGGCAGAAGCCAAGCGATTACGTTGTGATACATTCTGAAGGTGTTGATGCAATGCTTTGGAACGCCGATAGACCAGTGCGATGGACGAGTAAGAATAAATGAGATTGAAACGAATGTATGAGTTTGGTAAGACGTATTAATGAATGAAAATGAGATGATGTCGTGAGCCGATTCAGTATGAGTGTCAACGGTAACAGACTTTCCAAGTATTACGCGGATGGATCCCTTAAAAGAAGGTTTGCTTTGTGGTTTAGTTTGATGTAAATGTCAATTCTGCAGATCAAGAAACAGAAGAGGTGGTAAGACGGAACAAGTCACTTGATGTTCTTATACCATGAGAAAAGCGTCAACAGTTGGCGATGCTTTTGTGCGCCAGGGGGCGGTGGGAGGTGGGCGGTCCGGTCCACTGGGAGAATGCAGCGTGGTGTGTTTTGCCCACCCACAAACAGGAAATGGACAACCACTAGGTCATCTCAGGTCTGGAAAGGGCAATCTGCGGCCAAGACACGACGACAAGGAGCGAAAAGCTGTAAACAACTTGCAGCCTCTCAGGAACGGTGCCTGATGATCCGCTGCTGCGAAACGCGGCAGGCGAGTGGGTTGAGTGGTTGCAGGCGTTGGCGGCATCGTGAGTTGGTGTCGGCCAATCGATTCCGCGTCACTCGCACGGGCTGTTGGCCTGGCATCTAGACTTTGACGCGAGCCGGAGCGTGTTGGATGGGAGAAATCGACCCGGAGACGAGCAGCGAGAGACGCGCATGGCGTCGCATGGCGTCGCATGGTTGACGAGGATTGGGGTTGGCAAGGGTTCGCTGCAGGATGTGACTCACTGACAGCACACAGGCGTGATGGAAGGGATACTTGCATATATCTGATCAGTTGGATATGATGGGTCTTTTGTCAACATACTCCGCATAGATGCTAGATGCTCCTGCTTTGTGGTGTACGCTTTAGATGCATGTATCGTGTGCCACTCCACAGCCACTTCCAGCCATTAACTGCAGCCACTTCCAGCCGTTGACTGCGGCCACTTCCAGCGCCCGAACCCAGCCACACCACAGCTTCACCCGACCTACAGCGACGTCAACCGCACACAACAATCGTAAGGCTCCCTCGTCAACTTGTCATACGCCCCTACGGTGTTGAGTTCTTGCGGCAGCTCTTCCAACTGGAAACTCCACAGCACCAGCACCACAAGCATGCGCATTTGCACGTAGGCAAGCTTCCGCCCGTAGCACCCTCGGGGCCCCATGCTGAAGATCATGTTGCGTCCTCGACTCGGGTCAAACACCTGCCTCGTGCCGTCCCCGGACCGCACCAGATACCTCTCCGGCACGTAGTCGGCCGTGCTGAACTTGGAGTCTTCCGGTCCCGATGCCTTGCCCGACATGGCTGCCCGCGCCGCCGGGCTCCGCAGGTCGACGTCGACGGGCAACCCGGGCTCCGTGTAGCTGGCCTGGTTCCACACGACGAAGACGACGGTGCCTTTGGGGATGTGGCACCCGAGGATCTGCGTGTCCTGCGTCGCGCTTCGGGCTACCGCGGGCGCCGTCAGCGACACGCGGAACAGCTCTTCGATGCTGGCGTCGAGATACGGACACCGCGCCTGCGTGATTTCCTGTGCCGTGGGCACGCGCCTCTCAGCAAGTGCTTCTGGGAACGCCTCGCGCAAAATTGCGCGCAGCTTGGCTTGTTCCGCCTGGTGGCTTGCCAGTATCTTGATGGCCCACTGGTTCGAGTTGGACGTCGACTCGTGTCCACCCAGTGTGAAGCCGTACAACTGACCACGTTTAGCTGCATCACCCATTGTTTTGGGCTCTGATATCGTACCTCGTCGTAGAAGGATCGCGTGTGGAACGCCGGAGGCCGCCTCTCCTTGGCTGCCAACCAGCTCTCTCTGCGCACCATGTCGTCAATGGCGCAGCGCACGGCACCCTCGCCTTGGCCGTTGGAACGCACTCGGAGAGCCGCCAGGTCGATCTGGCGCCTGAGGAAATCCTCTTTGAGCCGGATCGCATTCTTCATCTGTTTGCCCTGGCGCAAGAACCAGTGAGCGAGCACAGGGAACAACGACTTCATGGCCGTCTCCAGACTGTCCGAGATCTTCAGCAGCGCCTCCAGCACGGGATTCGGCGGCGCCCTCGGAAACGCCACCGGCTCGTCCCACACGTCCATCTCGACCCCGTCCAGGGAGAGCAGGGAAGCCAGGCGGTCGACGTCGGGCTGCGTCGCGCTGAGCCCCTCCAACCCGGGACCGAACGTGAAGGCCAGCACCGCGTCCAGCGCGCAGTGGCTAATGTCCTTGAGCCCGGAGAAGGGCCTCCCCTGCGCCAGGCGCGCCTTCTCGCGCCACAGCGCCGTCATGCGCGCGGTGCTCTCGTGCAGCAGCGGCGCGGCCACCTTTTCGAGGAAACTCGGCGTGAGTATGTCGCCGACCAGCCGCCGCCGGTTCTTCCACTCGTCGCCCGTGACCCACCGGCTGTGGTGCTCGGGGATGACGCCGCCGAGCAGGTCCGCCGTGAAGTCGGAGATGTCGAGCTCCCTGACGCGGCGCGTGAGGATGTCCTGCGTCTCGAAGAAGTCGGACACGATGACCCACGGTCTGCCGAGGGGCCGGCCGAAAACCTGCACGACGGGGGCGTTGTGCTTGACGTTTTGCGCGCCGAGCCAGTCGTACATCTCGCCCGTCCGCGCCGAGTGGCCCAGCAGTTCCGGCATGTCGCCGAGGAGCGAGGCCGCGGCCTTTTTGTTGTACGGGATGCCGGGGATGGGTCGCGGCAGCAGGGTTCTGTAGACGAGGTAGGCGGCGAGGAGGACGGCGCCGGCGAGGAGGATGGGCGCCCTGCTGCTGACGAGCAGCGACACGACTCCCGTCTTTTCCATGATTGTGCGAACTTTTGCCTTACTTGTTGGTTCGGCTGGTGTGGGTGCAAGAGACTACGGGTGTGAGAGTGAAGGTTGACTTCTGAGTTGAGAACCAAACTTCTTTCAAGTCAGCGGTTTGCGCCATGTTGGCCAGCATCCAGAGGAAGTATATCAAGCAGAGTGGTGTTTCGGTGCTACGGCAATCTCGTTTCCAGTCAGCAATCGCCCGAGGGATAGCTCCGGTCGACTGCTTGTTCGTCTTGCCCAGCTAGGAAGTCTTCGCTTCCACTTCCCAGCGTGGCGGATGTCCGTAAAGGAACGCGGGGCCCCGAGTCGACTTTGTGGGCTTCGTTTGCCATCTAGTCTGAACAGAGCTCTTTGAGAGGGCGGCATAGAACTCTGCCGCCGATGACTTCGGTCTCGGGATGCATTTTCCTCGGAATACTCGACCTCGGCTGCGCTGTCGGGACGTCCGCGGTGACCGAACGCCACGTCCCGTCTGCTGTGCGCCGCTACTCGCCGAGTCTGGACACACCGTCCGAAATATCAAGCATCCGAGCGGCTCGTTAAGCCTCTTCTTTTTTTCGTCCGGAAGGGCAGCGGTTTGCGCGAGGCAGGGCTGGTATGGTGGCACCAAGGTTGCTTTTTTGTTCTGCCCACCCTCCCGCACGGAGTTCCCTCTGGCTGACCCGGCCGGCGTAGGTTTCTCGTCGCCCACAATGCTGTTTTTGGGGCCTCGGGGCCGAATACGGTGTGCGGAGGTGGTCACACTCGACGCAGAATACAAACCGCGTGGCCGAGTTCGTCGGGAAGGATTTAAGCGGTTCGAAACATTTCGCCGCAAGGTTTGGGTGGATGAAGCTTGATGCAACTTGGCTTTCGCCTCACCCACTGACACTCACTCACTCACCTCAAACTCGTAGTCGAATCCTTCATTCGTCAGCTTATCTTGGCGACGAATCTTTTAAGGTTATTGCGTCTGGGCTTTGGAGATATTCGTATCAAAGTCTAAATCCGACGTCGGCCGTCAACTCTGTCAGACGTCTATCAGCTGCTGGTGGGAAAGTGAAGGGAAGGATTGACACTTTTGACAATTGACAACTCGCCCGTGACTCCGTGGAAGCGAGTATTTGCCTCTCAGTGGTGAGACACTGACGGAACCTACCGGCACCTCGCCGACGTGAGAGCTTTGAAACCGTCAGTTCTTGGGTTTGCCGGTTCAGCCGTCAAGATTCAGACAATGGCTGCAGTCTGGGACGACTCACGACTCCTTGGCATTGAACATTGTTTGGGCCTCGACAGATCCGGGCAGATTCAATGTGTGCTTTGCATGGACATTTCCCAGCCAGCTCCGGCGATAGCAGCCCGAGACCTCTCGGATCTGGCAGGTTGTGGGGATAGGCATCACAACTTCTGTCTATACAGAGACGTTACACCTGGACAGACAAATGAGACTGGGTCTCGATCACACCATGGCAGCATTGATAAGAACACGGAAACATGCTCAACCAAGAGCAGCCTATCACCCCAGTATGTATCATAAGTTAATATAAGGAGTCGGCTATTATAATGCTTTTCCAGCTTAGTAAATCACTAATCTAACAAATGACGCTGTTTCCACGCCGCAGGCCCGACAAGCTTGCCGGCCGCGTCCCGTTCGTCGCCCGCTGAAAACGTCATGGTATTGTAGTACATTGTGATGTACGGCCCGGCCTTGTTAAACGACAGTCCGACGTACGAGTGTCTCCCGATCGTCGTGGAAAAGTCCTGAGTGCAGCTGTCGAGACATTGTCAGTTCCGGACCCAAAACTCACGCTCATCCAGCAACGCCCGGTAACACGACGAGACAAAACTTACAACGCCTTCTGCACCGCGTCAACATACGTCTCGGCCATGTGCGCAAACCCGCACGCCCTGAAGAAGGCGCTCAGGTTCTGCGCGATGCGGAGGTCCGTCCCGCCGTAGTGCCGCACGGGGATGTAGACCTTGGGCACCGGCCGCGCCTGGTTGTGCTTGATCTCCATGTTGAAGATGATGCCCGCCGTGCGGTGCGAGCTGGCGGGCAGCTCCTCCTCGGGCGCCGTCAGGCCCAGCACGTGCAGGTAGAAGAGCCGGATGAGGTCGAGGCCGCCCTCGACGAGGGGCCCGCCGAGCGCGCCGCCGAGGGTGTAGATGTCCCGCACGCGCGCCATGCACGTGGCCTTTGTGCGGACGTAGATCTTGAAGCGCGCGAGCTCGGGCGCCACGGCGTCGAAGGCGACGAGCTCCGGGCGGAGGTTCTCGACGCCGTGGGCGCGGCCGCGGTTGTGGCGCGCGAGGAAGTCGGTGATGTGGCGCAGCGAGGGCGTCACGTTGAGGGGCAGCTGCTGGAGGGTCTCGGCGATGACGTCGCCCGCGTGGGTGTCGCGCAGGAGGGAGACGGGGATGGGGTAGAAGTAGACCTTTGGCGCCGGGTGCTCGCCCTCGAGGTCGAACGAGATTGTGTTTGTCGTCATGTGTTCGTTGGCGGCCATCCTGGAGACGATGGTCTCGGCGTGGCGCGCGTCGACGAACATGTGCCGCTTGAAGACGTCCCACAGCCGGCCGTCGACGGCGCCGCGGCCCCCGTGGAGGCGCAGGAGGCGGGCCATGACGGCGTCGGGCTCGTCCTGGTTGAAGGGGTCGCGGGTGGTGCCGGCGTGGGCGCCGATGGGCTCGGAGCCGACGCGGATCTTGTAGCCCTTTGGTCCCACGTTCCAGCTGAGCTCGGCGGGCGAGAAGTCGTCGGAGCAGAAGCTGTCAAAGTGCGGCACGCGGGCGCCCGACTTGGACGTGCGAGGTTCCGGCCCGAGCGACGGCACGACGAACTGGTTGACAAAGTCGGCGTAGAGGTCCTGCTCCTCGGCAGAGTAGCCAGCACTCTGCATCAGGGAGAGGAGGGGCGGCGACAGTTCCGACCACCAGAACTTGCTGTCCTCCTGGGCGCGGACGGACTCTTGGTCGAGAGTTGCGGCGACCATTGTGTGGGTTGGAGGTGGGAGAAGACTCGATATGGACAAGGTTGATGATGTAGAGTAACAAAGACGGTGGGGGAAATGGGTATGAATATGGAAGAGGCTGATGCTGAACAAAGTGAATTACGCGGCTGATAGTAAACGCTTACAGAAACACGATCAACGAGTTTGAAGACAGGAGATGTTGGGGCTGGAGACAGGTTAGTGAGAGTGAGTATGAGGAGATCGTAGGCGGATACTTCTGGAACTTATATATCGTCAGACTCAAAAACAAGGTCCATATCGTAGCAGATCACCAAATGGGTATAGGCCAAAACACAGAACCATGTGCAATCTTGCTCGTTTGATTCACCTGGGTCCGAAGCGCTCGAAACTCGCAACGCCAAGGTCGTTCATCTTTCTCCCCTTTCGGATCCCTCCATGATTAGCGTTGCAGACTGTCCCAAAGGACGAAGCAGAGGCTGCCGGCGGCAGATGGCGTGTTCTAGGCTCGCTGACACTCGCAACCATCTACACCTTCGTCCTGTGCCTAACCGTCTTGTCGGGACTTTGCCTGAGACTTCTCTAATGGGAATAAACGAGTCCAAGTTCCAACACGGACCGTCGCTCCCGACGTCGTAGTAGTGTCCGGGTGTTGGAAGATTCGAATCTCTCCATGCTTCTCTCCCACGGTGGCGGGAAAAGAGTTCATCAGCCTCGACCCGATGTGATGGTTTGACACACGAGGAAGCACCCCCTCCCCCGAAGAAGCGTCTGTATGTCTGGACACTGGCCAGTCCCCCTTCTGGTCCGAAGTCGTAACGACCCCGGAGCCTTGCCACAGCCCAGGCCTCTCCGGCAGCCCTGCTCGTCCGTCCGGTCCTCTCGGGAAGACTAATCAGATCCCCCATCAGTACGAGGTAACCGGAGCGGACGAATAAGAACACGAAGAATTTCCCGCGGAATGAGCCTCGGAGTTGTGATGCAGCCATCAAAGGCATCGTGTGGCTGCCGCGCGCCATTCTCCTTCGCTTCTTCCCCAACGGTAAACGTCCGCGATCCGCGGCCCAGCCCAAGGTTGCTCAGACGTCCGTCGCCTAAATCACCTCGTTTTGACGAGTGCGTGATGGCTTTGGGCTCGGATTTCCAGAAACGGACGGTCTGAAGGTAAAACTTGCAGTGGGCCAAAGATCGCGTAGCTTGCGTGTCTAAATATGAGACAGCGAGCACGACAGCCGTACTATATTCCATTAAAACCCACTGTTCATCCTGCTTCTTCCAGGTTGTTTGTTCCGGTCTCTTCTTGTTCTCGCAAACTCACCCTTATACTCGTATATTCGCATGTTCCAACATAGAATCCTTTGTGATGAACTACACTACTCCCACCACAACCCATCTCCTTCACGCGCCGCCGCTGGCGGTTCGTCTCCTAAACAATCCCCAGGCTCTTTTGGCAACTGTCGTGCTGGCCGTCTTCGCGTCCCTCGTCCTTAGCTGGGCGACCGCGGACCGTTCCATCCCACGTATCACCAGTTCCAAGAGCTGGTATGCGTCCAGGGATGACTTTCGATCTCATGGTGTTGAGATCATCGCCAAAGGCTACAATTCGGTGCAAAGCGGCGTTTTCAAGGTGACGGGGCTCGACGGTAGGTTTCTGAAGGCCCCCCCCTCGAGTGCACAGGTCTCTTTTCTCTGACATGTGTCAAGGTTCTGATCTGGTGCTCATTTCGCCAAAGAACTGGCTGGCCATCTGCAAAAAGAAAGACGATGAAGTCCAGCCAGCTCTCAAGGAGGTGGGTACTCACCGCGTACGGGCATGGGAATCATCTGACGTGGCCAAGTTTTTCCTATGCGAGCTCCACGGAGCACCTTTTGAAGAGCCGTACCTTTATCAATACCTTCCCTCTCGCATGCCAGGTTTCGGTAAGTGACCCTGACTATATGAAGAACCCTATATGAAGACCGCTTGGGTTAAAGTACGCTGATGCGATGATGCTTGCTTGCAGAGAGACACCTTGATGTCATATCAAAAGCGCTGGATGAGGGCATCTCGGATGTCTTTAACAATGGCTTCAACTACTCTACCGGAGGTAAGTCAGGAGCACCCCCTTTTATCTCCTCTGGCCGCCATTTCGCTGACACTCGCAACTCGGAAGCATACCAGGGCTTCATCATGCAGCCGCAGATTCTTCACATCTACTCGCACGTCATATGGCGCGTCATCCTCGGCGACTCCTTCAGCTCCGAGGTGGTGGCCATTTTCGAAAGATACTCGGCCATCCTCATCCCCGTCATGAAGAAGCTCAAGGCGCAGCGGCCGATGATGGCACGCGTCACGGCCGCCTTCTCGAAAGAGGTGCGCCAGGTCAACGAGCAGCTGCAAAAGGCGACGGACCTCTTCCGCCCCATGATGGAGCGGTGCCACGAGGCCATGGCGCAGGGCCTCCCGAGCAGCGCGTCGCGCAACGAGTGGTTCGAGGAGCTGGTGCGCAACGCGCCCGAGGGGAGGCGGCGGGACTACAAGTACCTCACCAACATCCTCATCGGCTTCGCGTTCACCTTTGTCTTCTCGCCGGCGCCGTCGACGACGCACATTGTCTACGAGTTTGCGTTCCGGCCCGGGTTCATCCCCGAGGTGCTCGACGAGGCGCGCGGGGTCATGGGCGAACGGCCCGAGAACTGGACCTTCACGCGCGAAGGGCTCCGCAAGCTGTCGTTGCTCGACAGTTTCTGCAAGGAGACGCACAAGCACCACCCGACGGCGGCATGTAAGTCAAAAGGCACCTTCAGTTTGCAAGTGAGCAAGCTCCGCTGACGCAGGGGAACGAACCCAGCCAACCTCATGAGAAAGATCCACAAGACGCAGACGCTGCCCAACGGCATCGTTCTCAAGGCCGGCACGACGTGCGAGGTGGTCATGACGGCGGCGCACCTGGCCAACCCGGGATTCGAGAACGCGGCCGAGTGGAACGGACGTCGGTACCACGAGTTGCGGCAGCAGATGGCGGCGTCCGGGTCGACGATAGGGGCCAGCAAGTACGACTGGGGACAGGCCACGAGAGACGACGTCAACTTCGGGTACGCCTCGCACATGTGTCCCGGCCGCTGGTCGGGGTGCTCGATTGCCAAGATGTTCCTCCTCAAGCTTCTGGCCGGGTATCATGTGCGTCCCGAGGATGGGGCGACTGAGCGCTACCCAGACGTCCATTCGGGTCAATACGTGAGTTGGTTTCGCTGGCCTCGGACTGAGTGCTTCTGCTGACGGGAAGTTTCTGTAGATTCTCCCGAACCCGAGACCTATTCTGGTGCGACCGAGGCAAAGGCTATGAAGTGGGTAGGTGAGAGTCTATACCGTCCAATGCGAGGAGTTCGGGGGGCCTCGTGTTCCCGCGTTGACGCTTCGGACAACCGTTGGCGGTGTCGGAAAGTGGTATCGGAAAACAGAGAGCATCTGTGACCAGCATCGCATAGCCAATCGTAGCTCGCCATTGAAATAAAATACTTAAGCTGTAGCTTCTGGTAGAGCTGACCACTTGGTTGTCACACATGAGACGATGGATAATGTCTTTAGCTTGAGGTCTGTGGCTGAGCTTCTCCACGAACAGCGTCCAATTGGATTTGGGTATGGCGGGCGTACAGCGGCGGTCAGGTTAAAGCATAAAATAGGTTTCGGGAGTCCGGTATGATGGGAAAGATGTGATGGTTGCGGGACGACGTGGGAAGATGGGACGGACGAGAGTTGCACTCCATTTGTGTGAGGAGGTTGCCGAGATCCTGAGACTTCAAGCTCTCGAGGCGGAAGATAATTAATCACGAGAGTTCACGAGTTGAACGTACTGTCGGTTTGTTCAGATACCTAAAGAAATCGAACCGTTGTCTAGATCGCGAATCGCGAGCATATTCGATTGGAGAAGGGAAACGTCAATCTACAGGTGGAACGAACATAAAAGAGACACCGCGCGCTAGATTTCCAATGCTGACTGAGACCGTTGCTAGAGTCTCGTTTGATTGGCTCAGCTAGATGCTGATGTAGCTTATGTCAGCTTGCCACAGCACGTGGCGCCGGCGTACCTTACTACACAGTACTAGCTTCAATAGGCACCGTACGGAGTAGTTTCCGGAAGTAATTGATGCGAGAGAGAATGACGCTGACGGGAACACGCAGTTGCGTCGACTGTTGTTTTGGTATCACCCGAGAAAGAGAGGCTCTCAGTCATTTCATCTTGCGGATACGGTATAACCATTGGATACTACAGATTTTGATCTACTGCGGAGTAAATTGCTACGACTGCTTCGTCTCAGTGAAAGGTGGAGGCTCAGAATTTGAATTAGCCGATTCAGGGATGAGATGATGTAATCATTCAAAAGCCCCACTACGACACGGACAGGTACCGGCACGGTCGCACACCAAAGTCCGCCGGCGCAGCGCGCGCCAGTAGATAGCGCGGCCTTACCACACAGCGTATTGGCCGACCCCGCTAACGAGACCCTGAAAATGCCATGTCGAGACACGGCAATTTGCCCCGCGCGCGCGGCGTCCCAGTTGGAACCTCGGCGAAGGGGCCTACCCAGGGGCCAGAGGTACTTGCTCTCTCTACCTGGGCAGTTAGATACGGAAGCAATGTCCCTCTGCATGACTAATTCAACCACCACTTCGAGTCACCACCTCGACGTCGACATCCGCTCGGAGCGGAACCGGTCACCGCGATTAAATCGAGACTGGGCACCACCACCACCTAACACCTCCGTCACCGTCGCCTCCGAATGAACGCCATTCCGCAATTTTTCTGATGCCAACTGTCTTTTCGCCGATACCCCGCGCATAAACGCCCATTGGGTTTTGATCCTTTTGCGACTCTCCAGCATCACTAATTAGCCTACTCGCCTACCTCACTTCGCTATCACGAGTCCACCCCACACTCACGCCATCACCAACTTTCCCCGCCATGCCCGACTTCGAAGCGAAGCCGAATTCCGGCGATGCGCCCAGCCACTGGCACGAAGAGACTCACCAACTACCTTCCTTCTATTCGCCTCGAACACATCCCATCGACCGTTCCTCCGACAATGCTTCCGGACACGACGCTGCCACGAGCCAAGTGGCCGACGACCTGAGCCTCTCCGACCCCACTGTCCCCGCGAGAGCCGAAGATAATGACGCCGCCTCGACGACAGCCACCCAGCTGCCACCTCCCTCCCTTCTATCGCCCGCCTTCACTCCTCCAGCGACTCCGGGCACGTCAACACCTCTGACCGGAAGCGAGGCTCCTCGTGGCGTGCCCGTCGACAGCTCCATTCCCTCGGGCGGTTGCGGCACAAAGAAGCCCCGCCTGCTCGAAACGCTGCCCGATGTGCAATGCATCGTGCGAGCGCGCATCCCCACCGTCAATGGCACCGAGATGTTCCTGCACTTGTACACGAACAACGTGGACAACAAGGAGCACCTGGCCATCGTCTTTGGTCCGCACATCCGCAGCAAGTCGCTCGACGCACCGCGCCCCGGCGAGACGGAAATGGATCGCATGATCCGCGGCGCGTATACTGGTCGTCTGTTCCCCGGGCGCTCGTCGAGCGGCATGACCGGCGGCGTCGCAACGCCCGTTGGAGAGGAGCCGCCCGAGCTCCAGCGCGGGCCGGCGCTGGTGCGCATTCACTCCGAGTGCTACACGGGCGAGACGGCGTGGTCTGCGCGCTGCGATTGCGGCGAGCAGCTGGACGAGGCGGCCAGATTGATGAGCCTGCCCAGCAACACCAACGGCGGCATCATCATCTACCTGCGTCAGGAGGGTCGCGGTATTGGCCTCGGCGAGAAGCTAAAGGCCTACAATCTGCAGGATCTGGGCTCCGATACCGTCGAGGCCAACCTCCTCCTCCGTCACCCCGCCGATGCGCGTAGCTATGGTCTCGCGACGGCCATGCTGCTGGATTTGGGCCAGGAAGAGGTCCGTCTCCTTACGAACAACCCCGACAAGATCCGCGCGGTGGAGGGGCCGAATCGCGAGGTCAAGGTTATCGAGCGCGTGGCCATGGTGCCACTGTCATGGAGGGGCAGAGGCGGCTTCAGGAGCCAAGAGGTCGAAGGATACCTCAAGACCAAGGTATGTCGCGTTGATACATCGTGTTGCCTCAGCCATCGCTAATCGACGCGCAGATTGAGAAGATGGGACATATGCTCGACATGGGCAGTATGCCCTCATGAGCCAACATCAGCGCAGAATATCCAGTAGTGGAAGACGACTTTATTACGATCATAGACGGCGTTCGGGCTGACACGAATACCTGGGAGCGGCGCATTGGCACACATTTGTCACTGGGAATCTCTGGCATGAATATCACTGTTCATAGTATCCTCGGTCCCTTGGTCTTGTATGGATGGCAATCTACGGGGAAAATCACCGAGGTGGTGGCCTGCAGTGCGCGAAAGTGAATGACGAATCGCGGCAAGATCGTACGTTGCACGATTTGGATGCGACGAATGAACTTGTTTTCGCTGCGAAGTTGCTGAAGAATTGGCCTCTTCGACGTTGAGGCCAATCGATGTGTGCTACCTGCCCATTGCTGACTGATCCTTGGCTGGGTGGGCACCTTAGTAGGTACGGAGTAGGTCGAGGTACAACGGAAATCCAGTCGAGGTTGAGGTGCCTGGGTGCCTTTGTACCTTGTACCTTGTACCTGTGTCATGGTCCCACTTTCTAGATTTTCCAGCTTCCAGTGAGCGTCAGTGCTTAAACCGTCGCGCTTGGAGCTCTGGAGAAAACCATCGCGCGTCTCCCTGCGTCACCTTTCTTCAACCAGGCATTTCAAGCTTCTGCCCAACTGCTATAGCGCCTAAACAGCTCGTCGTTTTTCAAGGGAAGCCCCGACATCCCTGGACATATCTACTACATAGTTGCAACTCTTTCATGCGGTCGCGCCACCTAGACGATCGAACCACCCATGAATTAAGCACGCGTTACACCAATACCAGTCAAGTCGGCGGAGATGGACCAAGACTTGCGTCTGCGCCTCGTGGTTCGTCGCCACGGCGTGCCTGACGTCAAGCTCCTGTGGACAGCTACCGTGAATCAGGATTTGACCGTTTCCAGATTCGTCGCTCAGGTCGACGAAGTCATTCCTCTGGAGAGCGGCGAGTGGGGCCTCGAAGACTACGCCGTCGAGCTTAGAGATGCCTCGGGCGAGGGTTTCGAGTGCATTCACTACCACCTGGTGTCCAAGCTATTCAAGGACAATGACCAAGTTCTGTACGTTGCTGCGTTCCTCGCCTGGTGTGTTTACAACAGCTGACAGACCACTAGTATCCGCCCGCTCCTGACCGACGACCTCAAGAGACGACGACTCAGCGGCAGACATCAGATATCGGCCGACGGAAGACACCTGGTGGATGGGCTTGCTTACGGCCGGACCTGGCTCAAGGCCCCTCAGAACCGCCCCGCAGTCACACTTCCACCGAGGAAGAAGGCCCGAATCGCCTACGATAGCGACGATGAAGTCAATGATCCCTCCGATGGCGATGAACTGCGCATGATCGAATACGACTCGGCCAGAGCCCGTCAACGATCAAAGCGCGCCGAAGACGAGACCGACCACTCAGACATGGACGATTCGGATAACGACGACGATTTCGAGCCTGAAGAAGACGACGATGTGGGTATGGGAGAGGACGCTATTCAAGAAGAGCTACGCCTTTTGCACGAGAGCGACCTGCCTTTCGGGGTAAGCGATAGGCTTCCAGAACCGCAAACCGCTCGAGGCAGAAGAGCAAGGAGAAGCGCCGGTAGCCGACCTTCCGTGTCATTCCAGGACCACTCCCCTGTGCCAACGCCCGACAACGCCTTGATCAGATCTCCATCCAAGACATCGCCGGTGCCGGATGCGAGCAGCAGAGTCATCAATAACCGACACGCAGGAGAGTCGACGCCGTCTGTCAGCGTGGAGACCTTGGATCAGGTTGTCGCTCTGAGAGCTGCCTATCCCAGTGCAACCTCGCTATACCTGCTGGAAGGACTTCGTTGTTGTAAGGGCAACCTTGAAGAGGCCTACCAGTGGGTCGGTCAATTCTTAGTCCCGGAAGTTTCTCTAGAAGAGATGCTGGTGCGTCAAGCGGCGAGCTTGTCTGCGAGTCCCATACGCCAGGGTATTGAACAAGAGCGACCCCAGAGGATTGCCAGCCCATCCCATCGTGGTCTGGCCAAAGCCGCTGACTTGTCAACCGAGAGTGAGCAAGAGTCGGAGACTCTAAACCACACCACAGGCGCCGATCAGGTCGAAGTTAACGATGAGGCGGCTGATTTCGAACCTACACCTCAGCCAGAGTCCAGTATCGCGGCGTCAGACCTCAAATCCCCTGTACAGAGCGAGGCTTCCGAAGACGATGCGGATGCTGAATTGGATCTTGATCGTCACGAAGAGACTGGTGCCCCAGATTCCGATGCTGCAATTTCCGATTCGGACTCTGCTTCCGAGAGCGACTCTTCTGGAGCCAGTTCAGATGAGTCTTCCAGCGCCGACGATTCGGAGGATGTTTCTGAAGATTCCGATGTTGAGGGAGACGATGTAGAAGACGCTGAGAACGATGCACCCACCCAAGATAGGTCGAGCCATGTTGGTGATGGCGACTCTAGCGCAGGCGAGTCCAAGTCTGATCACTCGGATTCTGAGGACCCAGACGATACTATCAGGGCATCCACAACAACAAAGGATGCTCAACCTGTTGACTCATCAGCGGCTTCTGGCGCCGAATCCGATTCGTCTAGTGACTCCAGCGACGACGACTCCAGCGACGAGGAAATCTTTCTGAACAGCCGCAGCTCTCCGTCAAGGCAAAGGAAATCGGTTGCCGAATCCTCGTCGGACGAATCGTCAGACTCGGAATCTTCAGAGGACAGCGACAGCGAAGATTCCAACTCCGAGTCCGAGCCAGAGGAGGTACCTACCAAGACCCTCTCCAACCAGCATCGTCACCTCCAGGCGTCTCTTGCCTCAGCACCATCCAAAGCGTCGCCAAATCTGAACTCAGTCGATGAGCCCCGGACCGTTCCGCCTGGGGAGGGTTTGAGCCGGACTCAAAAGAGGAATGCGCGCCGCAAATTGGCCAAGCGCATGTCCGCACAGGCACGATCGTCCTCAGGACAACAAAGCCGCGAGGTCTCGCAGCCTGTGGCATCCGAGGCATTAGACGAAGTAGCCGCACTTTTGGCCAGGAAAAAAGCACTATTGGAAGCCATCGCAACCGAAGAGGCAGGAGAGGCAGCAGAGCCTCAAAGCCAGGGTCACGAAAAGTCGCCAGAAATCCCAAACTCGGTGCCTCAAGACGCCACGATGGCAGGAACCGACGACGCTACTGAACATACTCCAAGCCAGGAAGCTAATGCCTCCGCCCGGCGGATAAAGCCCAACGTCGGTGCTGCAAGGCGGATGCTGATGGGCTCATTGGGACTGAAGAACCCAAAGTCCAAAGCCGACGAGGACAGGATCCGTCAAGACCTGATGAAAGGTGTCCGCCCCCACACCAACGCTCGTCTGGCCAAGGCCTCGGGGTCTAGCGAAGCAGGCCAGGCTCAAGAACTGGTAGACGAAGACCCAGATGCATGGCGCGAGAAAATCACTTACCGAGGCGTAGAATGCTGCCATGAGGGTATCGAGCTCTCCGAACCACCATTCCCATTCGTCCAACGCTGGGATCCTCAACAGCAGGTGGAACAATGGTTCGGATCGAAGAAGCGCGGGGGCAAACGTAAGCGCGTACAGCATGATCAAGCTCCACATGACGATGACGGAAGCTCTCAAGCGTCGAAGAAGCGACGCTTAGTGAATGGCGTCGCCTTTTCGGACGGTGCCGAGGATATCGAGGGAGACACGACGCTCAACTATGACGACCCTGTCGAAGAAACCGTGTTAGGTCCCCATTCCGGCGAGAGTGACCGCACCAAGGAAATCAACCTTGACCAGGCGGTGATGGAGGAAAGCCAGATGACCGACCTCGAGGATTTGCCGTCTCTACCGGAAGATGTCAGCACTCTGCCTAATCTCCTGCCAGGAGAGGCCAAGTTAGGCATGGTCGTCACGTGGAAAGAGTGGGTTCTGGGGTCCGGGACCAACTGGCAGCCCGAGGTAGTCAACGTTACTGGAGTTGTCGTTCGGGTGTACGACAAGGAGGCTACCGAGTTTGAGTTTTTGTTGGCCTATCGAGACCGGAAGCAGGACGAAAAGGTCTACGACGAAACCACGGGACAGCGAGTATACGATCGCTTCGAGGCGCCCGACGATGACGAAGAAGACGAGATAGACGAGGGGTACCGCAGACTCAAATACGCCGATCTCACCGAGCCCAAGATCTTGCAGCAGCCAATGGACGAGAAGGAGAAGCAAAGCCGCCGGGGGCAGTTAGGCGCCCCAAACGATAGCAACATGCAAGAGTCCGCTTACGACGGCTTGGATCAGCAGTCCAAGAGACAGGAGGCTGGTCGGTCCGAGGCGGATGTTGGAAGTCAGTCACCCGTCGAGGTTAAGGATGGTCGAGCACAGGCTAATACGGAAAGTGAGCAGCCAGTCGAAGACGCCAATAACAGACTGGACGCCAGCCTTGTAGGAGAGCGCAGTCATGTGCAGACGCAGCGTAACGGCAGTCCATACCAGAACGACATAACCCTTAGACAGCCGACAGTCGACAATTCAGCCCAGGCCACCCAAGAGGCGCACACGCCGGGAGGAACACCCTCTCAGCATCAGACTTCGCCATCCATCACGTCGGACCGCCGTCGCGAGATAAGCCTCTTGATCGAAGAAGCTGGATTCCGCAAGGACGTGTCGCCATCCCTCGCGCGTCCCAGACGCGACAGTTCAGTTCGCGGCCAGGACGAAAAGCCCTTCAACACATACGCTTCGCAATCGAAATCGCCAACTGTCGAGCCATCTCAGTCCAAAGCAAACACCCCAGTACTGTCCCAGAGTCTGGGTGACGCACCTCCATCCACTGCGAGTAGTGTTCTCAGCGGTCGGCAGCCGGGCGTCGACCTTGAGTACGACATGGGCTATGACTTGCCACAAATGGACGAGACCATGAATGGTTCTCCCGTTCTGGGGGAATCTACACCCAAAGCGAGCCTCTGCACACCTCGCAGGAAACGAGTTTCGGAAGAGCCCTCTACCGCGGACTCATTCCCTTCGTTGGACCACATCTTTCTCACGGCAACCTCTGAGCAACGGACGCAGAGTCCTTCTGGCACTCGAATGGTACCACCCTTCCGGTCCGAGGGGTCTGCTCTGAAAGCAGATGCCGAGTACGAAGCCGCCATGCGTCGACTCGACGACGGTGAAAGCGAAGATGAGGATGACAAGGAGGAGGAAGACGAAGACGAGTCGCAACCGCCGCGGCCGTTCAGCAACACCCGGAAGCGACTTTTTCCCAACTCTAGCCAGCCCGCGCCATCGAGATCTCCCGAGCTGCCCGAGCTGCCCGATGTCAAGCCCCGATTCAACACGGCCCCTTCGTCCTTCACGGAGTCGCAAGATGTCAAGCCGTCGGCCAGAAACGGAAGACGTAAAAGCTCCCCATTCCGGGTGCCAGAGGGCTCCCAGGTTATAACACTATCTTCGAGCCGGCCTAGCTCGCCGGGCTTGGAGTTTACGGAATACTACGCCGAGGACGACATTGACAAAGACTACGAGGAGAAGAGCAGCAGTCTGCCTCGCGGACCCGGGTGGGTGCAGAAGAACAAGCCACCAAGGGCCAAGTTGCGGGCGAAGAGCACGCCTGCAGGGAGCGCAGCGGCAAGGACGGGTGGCGAGTCGTCTCTGGCTCCGAGTACAAGGCCGATCAAGCTCATTCTCAAGTCACGTGGCCAGCGTAAATCGTCGGGTGGTTTCTAAGGGAGGGTTCATTTCGGCAGGGACAGGGCGGCGGTCATGGAATAGGCGCTGCGGAGGATGTTTTGCTTGTAATTAACTGCGCTGCCAATTGCGTGGGCATCAATACCCGTCCCGTTGGGACCTGTTTGTTAAAATGCACATTAGGAGAGGCCGTTTGTCACATGTCGCTCTCGTGCCCGTGTTGGATCACAGTTGGTGCAAGCCGTTTGTAAAAATCATGTGGTTAAGACTGTTGACTGGGCTGAAGTGGCTGCTACGCAATTTACACGGCATTGTTTTGCAGCATTTTGGTGCTTCTCGGGATGTCCAGAATGGTGTCTTGCTTGGCAAATGGCGTTTGCTGCGGAGCATCGCCAAGACGTCTTGTACGATCAGGGTGCAGATGTTGTCATCCCACGAGAGGACAATGGCAAAGGTGTATGCCGTGTGCGCCCCGACAGCTTACCCTTGTGCTATTGAACGAGGGCTGTTCCGTTCGGGCTTTCCAGGGTCAGGATGATGCTATCTGGGCACTGCCGGTCCTATACCCAGTATGTTTCTTGGAGGAACATGCCCCTCCTCGGACCCCCCGCGAAAGGATGTCGACCTGCCTGGTAAGGTAATCAGCTATCGCCAAGATGTGACAATGCCGCGCTCGGGGTGGCATGGCACGGCGCGATGAAAGACGCGATGGCGGGGACTGCTCGCACCATGATGACTTTGGCCATGACGAGCGAAGCGGTGCCAGCAAGTTGCAGCTCTTGCCTGTCGGACGAGATGGAGGATGAAAGTTATATAGGATGAGCTGGAAGATTCTCTGTCAGGGGATACCCGACCCCAGGCTTCATCGACTGAGCAGACATATATCACCCAAGATGCGTACTCTTCGGAATCTTGCCCTGAGCCTGCTGGCAAGTCTCGCCTCGGCGCAGACAAAGTACGCCGACAGCCAGGTCCCCGTCTCCAAGGACAGCGATCTCGTTTCTGCCCTGTTCCCAGACGTAGACGTCGAGCTCCTCTCTCCGGCCTTTGCGAATCCCGAGTCTGTCCCTGCTAGATGTGAAGGAGGGCGTGTGGTGGGTTAGCCAGCCGTGGGTGTCGGCGAAGTTATTGAGGAAGAATTCGTAAGTTGGGAGAAGACGAATGAAGGCAGGAGTGAGGATACTACCTACCGATAGTAGCTTAGTCCAGCAGTATCACTGGAATACTCGAATCATGTCGATTCGCACCCATGCTCAAGAGAAAGACCTGTCAATGTACCAGAGCCGAGACAACGGTATTTGGCTATTCTTCCCGTTGTACAGCGACGAAAAGATGATAGAAATTTGGATCCGCGGTGCAGCAAAGCCAGAGATAGCGTTGGTTGTAAGTGCTTTTGTGCATGGGGAAACTCCATACTGACACATGTATAGTTCAGAACGAGCCGAGGCCGAACTCTTGTCTTTGGCCCGCATTTGAACATGCAACCCAAAGAACACGGCTTTCTCTGATAGACCTCCCGTCACAAGATGTGGCGAGCCGAATGTTTGTAGAGAATTCGCGTGTCGGTATGCGCAATATGGCATTCGAGAGTCCCAGCCCCGAGACGGTGTCGAGCCATTCTGTCAGCCTCCCTCAGCCGACGTACAGGGTTCCGTCGTCAACCCTACAAACACCTTGGTTCTATTCAAAAGCTTCCTTGAATGGTGTCGAAGACGTTCTACCTTGCCAGCGCAGTATTGGCGGAAGAAACCAGATCATCAGTCTTTTCCTTCGATATGTCGATGGTGACAAGGCATGCCTAGGACAGGTGCGGCTAGATTGCTTGGGGGTACCCACGAGAGTTAAGGGATGCGTAAGCTTTTGGCTTGGCATCTCTGCTGACAGGTATGGTACGTACGCTGTCTCCTTGGAACTCTCACGCGGCGTTGGTGATGGAAATATTTACTGAGTCGAGATGCGTTGTTGTGACTCGGTGGATTGGTGGTACTCGTATCACTACTCTAAAGTTTACCCCAGGAAGGGGTCGGGCCTACCCATCTGAAAATTAGAGGTAAATGATACCGTTAGAAATTCTCTATATTCCTCTGAAGCCTATGCAGTCAGAACGTGGATTACTCTACCGCGTCGGGCGGGTCCGACACGCCCGTCCTCACCGAAACCAGTTCCGTATCCCGCGCAGGTGGAGTTGGCACGCAAGAGGTCCGATGCGTACGTCTTCCCCCGCGCGTGGGAGGATGTCGCCCGCAAGTTGCAGAACTTGGGGGTCGAGGTGGCCGTGTTGGAGGAGGATTACGTGGGCCTCGCGGAGGTTCTGACGGCCGAGGTGGTGGAGCTGGCCGCGGCAAAGTACGAGGGGGTCGTGGAGGCGACGATTACGACGTCGAGCGCCGTCGAGAGCGTGCGCGTGCCGAGGGGCGGGTTCAGGGTGAGCACGAGGCAGAAGAACGCGGCGTTTGCGTTTGTCACGCTGGAGCCCGAGAACAATGCGAGGGGATGAGTATCCCGTGTATCGCGTGCTGGCGGGGCAATAGGGAGACGGACGGCCCGGGGGGCGTTCGGAGGCGGAGGCGGAGGCGGAGGCGGATGGGAGTGGGTTATCAGGGTGGGGCCGGGAAGTCGGTGGTGATCGGTTCGTTCGGCAATGTTAGCCACAATCACTCCGGGAGGACAATCCCGCTGCCGAAGGGGGATAACCACATCAGCTTGCATTAGCCGCGTATCCAACTGTGATGTTTCCTGCTAATCGACTGAAGAACCACCCTCCAATGCAAACAGCAGCCCCTCACACCTCGACCCAAACCCGACAATCCCATCCAATCATCCCTCCGCAGCGTCGACTTGCAAAACACCACCTCCTCAACGACGCATCTCGAGAGCGACGACTTTCCGACCCATGCACCCGCCAAACAATGACAAACGAGCTGCGTTCTCTTCATCGCCAGACCGCGCGGGGGCAAAACGCAACAATGAAGCAGTGCTTCGAGAACCATACGAGACAAGACGATGCCACCCTCTGGAACGCGCCGTGACTCCTCCCGCATGCCACGGGAACACCTACCAAGCCGTCACAATGTCTTTGTTTTCAAATGATAAAGAGGAAAAGTCTCTGACTTCCGGTATTCGATGCTATCTGACTCTCATCCTCATTTCATCTTCACTTCGTCCCGTCTCTGCGAGACTTGTTGCACATAGAGCCGGCCTCAGTCTTCTTCTCAACCCACGATACCCTCATCCAAAATGAAGTTCCTTCCCCTCCTCATCCTCATCTCAACAGCATCCTCCCTCCCCGCGACACCCGCTCTCCCAACCCTCCCGCCAACCCCCCTCCCACAACCGTTCCTCTCCCCCCCCTCAAGCAACGCAAACCCAACACCATCACCAATCTACTCCCTCCTCCCCATGCCCTCAAACTCCTCCCTCTCCAACTCCACCTTTCCCTGCGCATCAGGCCGTCTCCTCCGCCTCGGCCCAGCCCGCCTCCACAAACAACATCCCCCTCAACGCTCATCACCGACAACCCTCCCCATCGCGCTCGCCACAGCGCCACCAACTGCTGCAGCAGAAGCAGCAGCCCTCGCCGTCTCGACACCGCCCACCGGGCCCCCAGACTACGCCTCCATCCTCCCCGCCGCGCCAGACGTCACGCCCCGTCCGGAACCGAACCTCGCCGAGATGGGATACTACCAGACGACGTACTACTCCTGCGCAACCCGCGACGCAACGGTCCACTGCGGCTGGCACCGCCCTCTCCGCGCCTTACCAGCGTCCTCGTCGTCGTCGTCCTCTTCGATCCGCGCGGGGTCCGCTTTCGTCTTCGCGATACTCCTCAACATCTGCTTCTTCCTCCTCGTGGAATAGAAGCTCCTGTTCCCTAAGCGTTAGACTTCGAGCACGGTATACGATCGACTGTTCGTCCGGCCATGCCTACCTACCTAGCGCCACGAACCGGCGTCGCGCCCGCCAAGACTAGCCCCAATTTCCCACGAGGTCGTCAACGGTCGAGAACAGCCACGTCAAACGGCCCCTGATGTGTGACTGTGACGGCTGCGTACGTGCCCCATCCCCAGCAGGGCCAGGTTGACCAGGCCGTGCCTCCAGTACCGACCCGAGCGCACAGCACACACAAACAGAATGGAAAGCCGGGTGCAGTCGCCAAAATTTCTTGTACATCATTTCAAAACACTATGGAAATAATAAAAAGGGGGGGGCGAAATCTGAACACTACCCATTTGGCCCTGCCGTACCCGTCCTCGCCATGAAAACATACAGTAAACAGATATAATACTACAATAAAAAACCGCGTTCTTTTCTCGCCTTCTAGAGGCTCGGGTATTTCAGAACACACACGCGCGCGCGCACGCACACAAGTGGAATAGAAAAAAGATGGCGAGTTCAAAAACAGCGGTGGCAGAAGCAGCCCAGAAAACCCGAATGATGAATGTGAAAAGCTGCCGCCCCTGTTTTGTTTGTTCTCCTCGTCTCCTTGTCGGTGTAGTTAAAAGGCGTTACGTCAAGAGGTCGGTTGTATTGTGAAGGCGGAAAAAAAAAGCCATGGATGGTGAAAGATCCGTCGTCGCAGACCACGCCCACTTGAAGTGGATGACCGTCCGGGCGAGAGCCGGCAGCGGAAGAGCATCGATATAGCATGCGCTTCACGAGCCGCAGCGGGTCCGTCATGTTTTGTGCCCACATCGGCAGGCAGGGATCCGAGATTCGGCGCGAACGATGCTTTGGCCCGCGTGCCAGTTGGAGACGCAGATTGGAGTGGGAGCACGTTGAGGTCGATGTGGTCGTTCATTGGAGGAGTCAGATGCAGATGCGGATAGAGGAGGAATCGTCGTGTCGTCGTTTACTTCTTGGCGGGAGCTGGAGGCGCCTTGACGTTGTTGGACAGCCAGGCCAGGCCCTCCAGCAGACCCTCGCCGGTAGTCGCGCAGCTGGGCACGACGTACCAGACCTTGTCTTTCAGCTTGGAGAGCTGCAGGGCCTCGGTGACTTCTTGCGGCTTCATGGCTGCGTGGTGTCAGTGTCGGCACAGGAGGGTTCACGGCCGACAGATGGGGGTACTCACCTCCGTTGATATCCTGCTTGTTTGCAAATACCAGTAGCAAACTGTCCTTCATTTCACGGTCGTTGATGATTCTGTGCAGTTCCGACTTGGCCTCCTCGATCCTGGCACGGTCGGACGAGTCAATGACGAAGATCAAACCCTGGGTTCCTGGACGAGAGAAGCAGAGTCAGCGCGGTCCGACAACGTGGCCATGCATAGGCGCAGTGGTTGTGGTGGTGGTGGTGGTGGGGGGTGCTCACCGCTAAAATAATGTCTCCAGAGAGGACGGATCTTGTCCTGACCACCGACGTCCCAGACGTTGAACTTGACGTTCTTGTATGTGACGGTCTCGACGTTGAAGCCGACGGTAGGGATGGTGGTGACGTCCTGGCCAAGCTTGAGCTTGTAGAGAATGGTGGTCTTTCCGGCGGCGTCGAGACCCAACATCAGCAGGCGCATCTCCTTGGATCCGAAGATCTTGCCCATCATCTTTGAGAGTTGTCCACCCATTGCGACTGTCGATTGCGTGTATGTGTACGTGCGTAAATGCGAATGTCTGGAGGGAGCCAGACGGTCGAGGTGGAGAGAATCGGTGTTGTCGAGGAGACTGACTGGCGTGATGTGGGTTTTGAAGGTTCCGGGGTCGTCGGGCGGAAAGGGGGATGGGACGTCGCAAGGCACGATGGATGTCTCCGGTGTTCTCGTCGGGCTCGGTTGGCGGCGACGGGGGTAAGCGATCGATTGGGTTTTGTCGTGTCGGGTGGTATCTAGTCGTCGCGCGCACTCAATGGGTGCGTTTGTCGGAGGGAGAGGCTAAGAGGAAGGGGTTGAGAAAGGAGTGTACGAGGTTGGGGATTGTCTGTATGTGTGACGGTGAGAAGCTATCACAGGAGAGGCAGAGGCAGGTCAGGCAGGTCAGGTCTGATAGGTATGAAAGGGAAAAAAGAAAAAAAGAAAAAAAAAAAGGCACGCAGCTTGCGATGAGTTGCTGCGTGCCGAGTCGGGGATCGGAGGTTGGGGTCGAAAAGGACCCTGTCTACTGTGTGTGGGCTGTAAACTAATTACTCCTTAGGTACCTTACCTACTGTTAGGTACTAAGCATCCAAGGTAGGCAGTAATATTTAGGCGTGTACAGTGCCTGAGGTCGTGTTTGATACGTGCTGTCTGCCTTCAGGTTGGTGATGGCCTGGCTGTTGGACTGGACACTGACACTGGGTGGAGGTGTTGCTCGGGCGTTTGGCGACTGCAACCGTACTGCGACCAAGATGGGACGGTATCGCTCGTATGAAGGAACCAATTGGCAGCTATGTTTGGTCCCAGAATTCTAAAGATACCGTCTTCCGAAACATGGATGAGCAGAGCACACAAGGACAGTCAGCGCAGGTCCAAGTCAGCGCATCCGTCCAAAGCCGACCCTTGGTTGATATGCTGCTCATGCGTTTCATTGCTCGACTCTGCCTGCTACCTACCAACGCGCCTGCAAGTAAGGTACTTATGCCAGGTAAGTTAGTGAAGAGACTCGGTCACTTGCCTGTGCTACCTTCCCAAGCTTACCTACCTATCACAGTACTTAGGGAAGTACGAAGTACTTTACTGCATACCTAAGAGAGAGTAGTGCTCCAGTGAAACATGAAGCTAACGGTTCATTTTTGCCTGTTCTACCTACTCAGTAGCTGCAGCTGTCCAGTTGCCATGCAGCTTCATCGAGCCTCTCCTTGCTGATGGACATGTTGAAGACAGATCATCCCCTTACCAGCATGACCAGGTATTCATGTCACTCACCATACTGCGTATGTCTTTGTGATCTATACAAGCAACATACTCACCATCGGACGGGGCGCCAGGAAACATCCCAAGTGCTCTCGGCGAGGGCCATGCAGGGAGAGAAACAATCGTTTACCCGTTTACTCGATTACTCAATTCGTATCCATACTCCACAAGTTGCCTGCCAATAATAGCAATATTAGACCAACAGCCCCTGCTTCTTTGCTACAGTTGTCCGTCAGGCTAGAGTCCTCTGCGTAAAAGCCATAGTCTTCCAAGCTCTTTCGATCGGTTTATTGGAAAGGGTATCCTTAACATGGCCCTGGTAGGCACTTCTATTACCTAGTAGTAACACGCAGTCATAATCGTATTTCGTCCATGACCACCAGAAGTTGACTGCCCACCTCATTTGTCTGCCGGAGAGCATGTCTATCCTGCATAGTACTCCGCGTCTGGGTTAGGTACTTATGAGTTCAGGTACGATCAATTTCAATGGCATCTAGCTGTCAATAAACGATCTCGCGTACCTGTCTTCTCAGTGGGACCCTCCACTCTCAGTGCTGCTCTGTCCCCTGTGTCTTGTGTGTCTTGTGCCACCGTGAGCAAACAGGGGGGCTCTTTGCCCACTGCTCTTTTCGGCTTAGCCGTCACACAAGCTCGTGCCTTCAAGTAGGTGATGCTCACTCCACACTGTGTAGTCATCTCAACGTCTTTACTGGCTACTTGTCCCTGCCCCTTTGCCTTCGGCCAATGGGCTCATTTAGCGACATGCAGGTACCGTAGGGATTGTGGCAAAACAGCATCATCGGATTCGAAAAATGCACGTGCAATGTCCCATTAAGGGGCTTGCACCTTCCCCCAGGCCTGTATTAGCTAGAGTGATCCCCGACGACCATATGCCACAGTAGGTAATTAGGTAGGTACTGTTACCAGATAGATACCTAAGTAGGTAGGTAATTACTAAACACCTACGTATCCGTTGGAGACCAGAGCCACCCCTCTCTTGGAGACGCTCATCTAACCGCCCTGTCCGCCACCACGATACGACGCCTTCATTCCGGACTCGCCAGCTCTCATGACCTCTTCTCACAGTCAACATGATGCTCGCACATGTAATTATTTGATCGACTATTGGTTCATCCTATATCCTTTCCTGAGTCACTTCAAAAGTACGGCCTAGGTCATCCGCTACGTCATGAGAATCCGGGGCCCATTGTTTGTTTAATGAGTCCATCACTCGCATGAGACAACCCTGGCCGTTTGATCTCGCATCTCGGCGACACAGCCAATATTCGCTTTCGTATCTCGCAAACCCGCAGAGAACCCTCCAAAGCCATATTAATCGTCATTGTGTCCATGTCTTGGGTTTCCGGCTGCGTCTTGGGTCCTGCACTTTGGTTACCCCGTGCCATCTGCCAAGTGCGGCTCTGTTGCCCTTCAAGGACGGTACTCCAGGACGTAGCGGCGCTCCACCTGATGGGTCGTCGACGAGTCGTTCTCCCCGTGGAACTTGAGGTTAACCGTCTTGCCGTCGGGCTCCGTGCCGACAACGTCCGCCGCGTAAAACGCCGTCGTCTGCGGGTACAGACCGAGGACCATCTTGCCCGACTCCAGCTTGGCGAGGTTGTGCGTCTGGTTCTCGGGCGGGATCGGAATCATGGCCGACGCGAATGTCTTGTATTCTTTAGGCTTGACATTGTCCTCCGGCTCCACGTCGAGACACTTGTAGCGACGGCTCTTGCCCTCGCCGATGATGCCAACCACCTCGCCGAGTATCCAGTCGTAAGGAGCCTCGCCCTGCTGCGGTTCGTCCTTCTTACGCTTGAACGCCACCTTGTCGCCCTTGGAAAAGGACACCTTGGTCCGCGCAGCCGCCGCGTTGGCCCCCAAAGCGCCAGATGATGAGCCCGCAGTGTTGCTACCCGTCGATCCTTGCGGCTCAACACTATCCGCCTTGGGCGGCATACTGTCGCGGTTGCTTCCGCGGTCTCCAAGCTTACGAGAGTTTCCGCCAATGGGGCTGGGGACGGGCGAATCGGCGCCGTCAAAGTCATAAAGGGCTGCCGTCGCTGCGTCTCTATTGCGCGTCGAGGAGCCGGTGCGCGAAGACGTGCTGGTGGTGGGAGCGGCATCGGCGCCCTCCTTGGCTTGCTGGACCGCCTTCAGAATCTTGAGCTGCTCGATAAGATTTCTAATGTTGTTCGAATTGTTCTCCGCGTACTTGACCCCGGTACGGCAGTGCTGCTCCATCTTGCTAAGGTCGCTGGCTGACGGTAGGCCGCCATCCTTGCTCGCATTGGCCGCCTTCTTGTCAAGCTTCACTAGCTCGGCGAGGTTGTTGTTCTCGGAGTTGACGCCGTTGACAATCTCGTGGCACTTTTCCTTGGCAGACTCCCAAAGCTGTACCTCCTCTCCGTGACCGCTTCCATTATTGCGGTTGGAACCGCGACCACTTCTGTTGCGCTGAGACATAAGGGCCTTGTTTCTCCGGGCGTCGATCTCTTCTTGCTCAAAGTCGAGATCGTCGTCGACGTAGGGTAAAGTGGTGCCGCCAAGGCCGATATCGTGCTTCGGGGCGGGGCTGGTTGAGACAGCGCTTTTGGGAGTTTTGGTCAAGTTGACCTTGGGCTTCTTCAAGGTGGCGGCGCTGGCAGCGGTCGCGACGGAGTCTTCGGGAGGGCCGTCCTTCTAGGCAAGACCGGGAACTTGGGACTCGTTCGTGGGCGGAGGCGCCTTGCGTTTGATAGAGTCTTCTATATGCCCGTTCTCGTTGTTATCCTCAGCCTGCAGGACGTTCGCGGGTCCTCGTCGCGGCCTCCTTTCGGCCTGTCGCCGCGATCTTTTACCCATTTTCGTGTCAGTAAAGTTATAGAATGTGCAGAGTGACAGCAGATGTGGAAGGAGGGCAGGCTGAACTAGCGTGGTGTGATGAAGAAGAAGAGGATGAGGAGAGAAATAATCCCAGCCTCAGTTGGAACAGCTGGGCTTTTAAAGCCCCAGTAACATTGGATGGGGTTACCTATCGTGACATACCTGGACTGGGCAAGGACAAGGGTGATGTGAGTGTGGGCTTGTTGTTGCTCAACTCGACTCGACTCAAGTTGAGTCTGTTCAAGTGCAGTTTGTGGGTTGTGCCTGCTTTGAAAAGCTGGATTGGGGTATCTTGAAGCACACAGGTGCTAGTGGGTATCAGTAAGGAAAGAAAGGAAGAAAGAGCATGCAAACTCAGCAGAGCCAACAGAAAGGAAAGGATGGGAAAGTTGTAGATCAGCCACTTTGCAGAGGAATTCCGACATTTGCTCACAAGTGGCAGAATGGAAGGCGGTATTGATGGAGGTGGTCAACAACAGAGCTTCATTGGCTGGTTGAGCTCTTACGTAAGCTCTTGGGATGATCTTTCCTCTGTCTATCCGTACCTCAGAATACAAGTAGGTATCTTCCGGAGCTGGGGCTAACCTGCGGGTGCCAAAGTGGAGCCGAAAGCTCCTTTCCCCAGGGCATCTTGCTTGACCCTCTAGACCAATCAAGCCGCCGGAGGGTCTTCCTCCGTCGTGCGGCCCGACCACTTGCCCGGGCCCGTGCTTCTACAGGCGTATCCAATGGAAGGTACCTTACCACCTAAGAGCCCCAGTCTCCCTCTGGTCTTGGGCCCCATGTACCCAGGCTTGACGGTACGCTGAAGGAGAAGTACCTAAGTGCCTGACTTGCCCCAAAGCAATACATACAAAGCAGGATTCGGTACGGAGTACCTAGGTAAAGAAGGCAGGGAGGATGCTCTGTTGGGGTCCAGATTCAAAGTCATTTCCATCGCTGCGGGGTCCTCGAGGTGAAGCTCTCCCTGACGTCAAATTCATGGTGGGGTGACAACACGCGGCGTCCTCGCATTAATACGGCACCATATCCCTCACCAAGCTGCGCTAAGCTGTATCGCACTCGTTTTTTTTTCTTGCTAGCATATTGACATAGTCATCTGTTCTTCTTCTAAGCTTGCAAAAGCTCCATCAAAATGGTTCTTCAAGTTCCCTTATTCAAGCTCCAATGCGGAGTCAACTCGTATGAATGGGGCAAGACTGGTGAGGACTCGGCTGTTGCTCGTTTTGCAGCTACCACCCCTGCCGAGGGCTTCAATATCCAGTCCGACAAGCCATATGCAGAGGTATGCCTTCGTCATCTTCATCCTTACGTCTCTTGGTCTCACTGTCCGACAGTTGTGGATGGGCACCCACCCCTCGAACCCCTCGAAAGACGTCCAATCCGGCCGAACACTGCTCGATCTCGTCCAGGACAACCGACAACTCCTCTCCGCACCCGTCGCTTCACGATACGGCTCGAAACTCCCATTCCTCTTCAAAGTCCTCTCCATCAACAAGGCCCTGTCCATCCAGGCCCATCCCAACAAGAAGCTCGCCGAGAAGCTACACGCCAGCGACCCTAAAAACTACCCTGATGACAACCACAAGCCCGAGATGGCCATCGCCATCACCCCTTTCGAGGGCTTGTGCGGATTTCGACCGCTCGCTGAGATCTCCCACTTTTTGTCCACCGTACCACCGCTGAAGAGTCTCGTCAAGGACGACAAGGCCGATGAGTTCATCAACACCGTCAAGGGCGACGAGGACGCTGAGTCCGCCGACACCAAAGCCCGAAACAAGACCGCCCTGCAACATATCTTTGCCTCCCTGCTTTCGGCCACCCCGGAAGAGGTCGAAACCGAGACGAAGCGCCTCGTTGACCTGGCAAGTTCGGAAGGCAGCAACTTTGCGGGCGGCGGCGCCGGTCCCAGTGATGGTGCGACGCTCTCGGAGCTCATTGTCCGCAACCATGCCGCTTTTGGCTCAGACATTGGGCTCTTCGTCCTCTTCTTCCTCAACTACGTGACGATGGAACCCGGCGAAGCCATGTTCCTCCGCGCCGACGACATCCACGCCTACCTCCAGGGCGACATCATCGAGTGCATGGCCGCGTCGGACAACGTCGTCCGCGCCGGGTTCACGCCCAAGTTCAAGGACGTGACCACACTCGTCGACATGCTGACGTACAACTACGCGCCCATTGAGGAGCAAAAGATGTCGCCATCCGAGTACCCTTATGCCACGCTCAATCGCAACGCCTACAGCTCCGGGTCGGCCGTCATCCTGTACGACCCGCCCATTGACGAGTTCAGCGTCGTGCGCTCGGTGCTCAAGGGCGACGCCTCCAAGGCCACCTTTGACCCGCTCGAAGGCCCCAGCATCATCATCTGCACGTCGGGCAAGGGCACCATCGCGGTGGGGCCGACGGTGCAGAAGATGAGCGAGGGCAACGTCTTCTTCGTGGGGTCGACGGCGGAGGTGGTGCTGCAGTCGGAGGGTGACGACGAGGACGAGTTTGTCACGTTCAAGGCGTTTTGCGAGATTGACGAGATGGCCGAGGAGAAGTTGTAAACGACGGACGGATGCGCACATACACGATGGCCCACGTATTCTTTCCTATCCACGCCAAGGCCGTGGAAAACTCATACCCAGTATTTCTTAGAGCAATGACGAAATCACGTTTCTACGCAGTCGAGTTATTTCAATTATTTCAATTTTCACCCTCTTGCTGGCACTCCAGTTCCGATGACGTCCGACATGCCAATGCCTTGAGGCATGTTTCCCTTTTTCGTGGTATCTCCTCCTCGGCCTCCCGACTTTCGCTGTCTCGATGTGACGGACAAGACCGGACTCGCGATGTTTCCCAACTCTCGAACCCACGTGCCAGCAAGCTAGAAGGGGGAGAACTGTGGGCAGAATACTTCAAGGCTTCTTCTGACCATGACTGGTAACAAAAATGCTAGCCACCCACCCCTCACGACGGAGAGGCAGGCGAATCCGAAAACAATTTGTTCGAGTAGAAAAACACAAAATGCCATGTGTCGCCGCAGGTTAGCAGGCGACGGCAAAACAAACGGGAAAGAGAACAAATGCCCCAATTACCGTGATACCCATCACTCCCCAACCGAAACCTGTTTCTCCTGTCCCCATTCCGTCCTCGTCCTACTCCTGTGTGGGGACCCAATGTGATGCCTGTGTGCCGTATCCCATAACTCATACCATGCCCATACCATGGTTCTTTTTTTGTATGCCGGCCCCCCGTCCTGTTGTCCGTTCCCCCACCCCCCATCTTGCTTTCCGCCAGGAAGAAAAGCCCAGAAATGCAACCCAGCCTGGATGTTTCCTCTCCCCATTGGCCCAAAGTATTACATATTCGAAAACCGGAGAGAAAGCAATGCGGACTGGCAAGGAAACGACCCCTGGCGATGATAATTGTGACCAGATGTTGGGTGCGGGATTTCGTAAATCAAGCAATGAGAACAACAGAAACCAAAAATAAGAGAGAAAAGAACCAACTTTTCGGATCCGGTGCCCAATGAGATGGAGAAAACGAGAGAAGAAGAAAAGCACACGGCGTTCTTTGACGAGATGTTGGCGTCTCTTGCCCCCCTCTCCTCTCTCTCTCTCTCGTTCGCTGCCCAATACCCAGGATTGATGGAATGATGTAAAGCAAAGTGCGAGAAGGGATCGTTTGGCGCAACGAATTGAAGATGATTGGAGCCTTTTGAAGGAATGCCGGAGGGGTTCCGTATCCAAAGATAGAAAGCGCATTCGAATGATGCAAAATGGTTTCAAGAAGGGGGTGGGAGCCAAATGAGCGTATGAATGGAATAGAATCCCTCCATCCCACATCTTTCGTTCCCCCCCCCCCCCCCCCCTTCCCTGCTCACCGTGCCTGTACCCGTACCTGACTTGAGCGCCACATCGGAACGAGACTCGAAGCTTACGCGCCCCCCGGTGAGGAGACACGAAAGGAGGGGTCCAGGAGGTGTTGGAGAAGAAGAGGAGGTAAACCCGATGGTGAACACAAGAGAGAGAGAGAGAGAGAGAGAACCGCGGGGGTTGGAGTGGGTGGAAGGGAACAAGGGGAACGGGGGACTTCAGTCGTGCGGGCGTCTCGGGACGGGTGGCTGCATGGAGGGGGAATTTGGGATATCCAGACGGCGGAGGTGAGCACAGATACATGATGTAGAGAAGTGTGTGTGTGAGTGCCATCGTCGACGGGGAACCCAGAGCTTCTGCGGCGATGTTTTGTGAGGAGTCACAAAGTACCCCTTGCAGCCCGCCCGCACCCTCCCTCCCCGAACCTCTGGGAATTCCATCATGACAGACGATGAAGTGGTGAAGAGGGAATAGAGCGGGAGAGTGAGAGAGGGAAGCCAGAGGTAACCCACACCTCTCGATCACAGTGTGCCAAGCAGCCTCGTTCCCCTCATCACGAATCCCCTCGCAGTTGGACCAACCACACACGATTCCATTCCGCATTCTTTGTCGCGCGCGGGGCCGGGGGTAAGAATGGTTGAGATGCCGTTTCGTTTGACAATGTACGAACTTTTTGGCGTCAAGCCACGCACTCCTCAACCCACCCATGTGCCGTGAAGAACACGAAACATCGTCATCCCAGCCGTTTGGAGGGAGGGAAAACGACGTGGCGTCCGGCGCACGAGAGCCGATGTCGGCCCCAGCCAAAGCAGGCTGTGAACGAAAAGCTCCGAGGTGCAGATGACGAAGCCGGCTGACCGGGGACCGGTGTGCGTGGTGTTTCGAACCCGGGTAAAAGTGCATTCTTCTCTGCCATGTCGGCCAAAGTCGTCGTCGTCGACCCCTGAACGGCGCCACCTCCGTCCCATGATCCGTGATGGAGGGTCGGATGCTGATTCCCACGTTCTCTTGAACTCCCTCCTTTTCCAGTGATGAATGCAAAAAATAAACAGACGAGACATAAGAATCCAAGAAAAGCAACAACGCAATGCAAAGACCAGAGGCGGTGGGAAGCCACACACGCCTCTCACGTCGTCGTGCGCCACCACCACCACCACCACCACCACCACCACACATCCCAACAGCAACGTTCACGAGGCGGACAAGCTCCCCACCCTCCGTCCCGCATGATGATGCTGCTGGTGCTGGTGCTGGTGCTGGTGATGCTGATGGTGCTGATGCGCCTGCTCCTCATCAAGCAGCGCATACGCCCCGACATGCCGCCCCGCCACGGCCGCGTACATGCTCGGCGCCGTGACGGTGTACGCCTGCCCGTTCGCCAACGACCCCGGGACCGAGCTCGTCGACGCCTCGCCGCTCCCGCGCCTGCCTCCTCCTCCAGACGAGGACGAAGAGTGCGACGACGACGCGTCGGTGTACTTGTAGCTGCTCTCCGACGCGCTGAAGACGCTGTCCGCGCTGCTGGCGGAGGAGGCCGGGTACCCCGCCACCACGGCGTCGCGCATGTGCGTCATGGAGGGGAGGGTGTGCGCGGCGGGCGGGTACGCGGGCTGCTGGGTGGCGTCGTAGACGTCCGGGCCCGGGGACGTGGACACGGCCTGTTGTTTCGCGGGGGCGGCGGCGACGGCGGCGGCGGCGTAGGATGGTGTTTCCGTGCGGTAGGGCCGCGGGTTGGGGAGGAGACGGTCTGCCGTTCCACCTCCTCCTGCTCCGCCTCCGCCGTTGGTCTGCGGGAGCGAGGCGGCCACGGCAGACAGAGAGAAGCTCGGGGTCGTGTCTGCCGGGGAAGGGTTGGCGGCCGCGCTGGCCGGGCGGTGGACGAGGGGTGTGGAGGAGTAGGCGTAGGCCGCGGTGTCGGTGTTGACGTAGAGGTCCGGGCTGGCGGCGGGTTTGGCGGCGGCCATGCGGTAGAGGTAGGACTGGTCGTGGGAGTGGTAGGGGTACGTGTAGCCCATGGCGGACGAGTAGTCGACGGTCCCGGTGCCGTCGTCGGCGGCGGCCGCGTAGGCTGCCGCGGGGGTTGCGGGCCACGATGGCATGGACGGGTAGTATTTGCCGGCGCCGTAGGAGTAGCTCCCGGCCGAGGACGGGGGGTAGCCCGCGTGCCGGGAGAGGCCGTCGTGCATCTCGGGGCCGTAGTGCGCGGCGGCGGACGCGGTCAGGGGCGAGCCGAGGGCGTGGGCGGAGTGGGCAAAGGCGCGGGCGGTTTTGAGCTCGTACGGGAAGCTGGGGTCCGTCGGGGAGACCCAGGGGGCTTCTTGCGAGGCGACCTTGGGCATGTGTGTCAGTTGTTGGTGTCATGGTCATGGTGGCAGATGGTGGTTGTTGTCAAGGCCAGCATCCCAGAGGTGGTGGATGTTGATGGTGTTGGCGATATTCGACTTACACGGAGGAACATGCAGTTGTCTGCGCCGGCCGCCTTGCAGTTCTGGCACGGCATTCCGTGGCCCGCGTCTCCGCTGCAGCGAATCTTGCGTTTCCGGCATCGGCCGCACTGTAGATCTGGTCAGATGCTTCTCTCTGGAGTCTTGTCACCCTTGATGAGATGTGCCTCTCATGCAAGCTCCCTCGTTCGGTGCCCAGTGTCTTGTGGGCGTGTCTCCGGCAGAGACAGACACACACACACCCCCCTTCATCACATTGGGAGTTCTTACATTTGAACCGGCCAAGGGCTCTGAGAGACGAAAGGGAAAAGGATGAAGAACGTCCCAAAGTCACACGCAAACGCCTGCTTGCAAGAAAAGGAAAAACAAAAAAAACCGAAAGCGTTCGAGATATGACCATGTCGACACACGAGACATCAAGATTCGGCCAGCCGCAGGAACCAACAAAAGACACACGGCGCAAAAGAAAAGACAGCAAAAGGTGAACCAAACTCACGGCAACGGCAATGCGCTTGCGCGGCGGGGTGTCCGTCTCGGACTCTCGCTCAGTCATGGTCGATGTCCGCGCCTCCGAGGTGGTGCTGGCACTCGTGCTGGTGGTGCTGTTGCTGCTCGAGTATCGTTGCTGCCGGTCCGCGTAGACGTACGGAGGCTCGAGGCGGCTATATCTTCTCGCATCGGGGTAACAGGTCGGGCTGCCCATTGTGATTCTCTGTTGGTCGTCTGGTCCTCTCGATACGGGTTGCTCTCTTTTTCTTCGTCGTTGGCTCCGAGTGATGCTGGGGAGAAGAAGAAAAAGGTGGTGTGGCAGGCGATAGATTGCCAAGAGTGGAAGGGGGGGCTTGTTACAGGAAGCGAGACTGAGGCTTGAGGGATGTCGTGTAGGTCGAGGAACAATAGGAAACCCCCTTTTTCTTCTTCCTGTCTTGATCCTCTCCTGTCGAACGCACCGTCGGGCGGTTTGTTGTCAATATTGGAGCTGTGGTGGTGCTTACGACAGAAACAGCCCTCGATGCTGTGAAAGCGTCTCGTTTCAGTGATATGGGTGGTTTCCAAGTTGTCGACACCACTCTCTCTTACACACACACACGCAAACGCTTCCTCGGTATGTGTGCTGCTGTACCCAGGGAGTTGTGAGGCTGACTGACTTGGAGCTGGAGAAACTTGCGTCAAGAGGAAACGTTGACGCGTTGGATTCAAGAACCTTGCTTCTTCTTTCCCCCCGGCGTCTTTTCTTGTCTGACGTGGGAGTGTTTTGAAGAAAGAAAGAGGGAGGGGGAGATATGTAGTGATGAGGGAGAAAAGAAGGACAGTCCGGTTCTCGAAGGAGAGTCAAGGTTTATTAATGTTCCACACACGAAATGCAGAACACAAGAATGGATTCAGAGGTCTTGTCAAAAAGAAACAAGCGAGGTAAGATAAAATAAACAGAGAGGCAAAAAGATTAGAGGTTGAAGCAGTTGCAGCCGGTTCGATGTTATACTATCCCACCTCACCCCGGGGTCGCGGACACACTCCCGTCCTTGATTCGGCCGGTACTGGACCTGGTACGTGTGCTCCTCTCGTTCTCTCAGTGTGTGCGTCCAGTGTCCCCATGTGTGTGTATGTGTGTGTATGTGTGGATGTGCGTGTGTTGCGTGCAATGTGTATGTGCAATGTTGTATGTGTATGTGCTCTGTCCGTGTGCGTGTTTGCATCTCTTGGCCGCTGCGTCGGCCCCCCTTCTTCGTTATAACACACACAGACACAAGCACTCACGTCCATATACGCGTTGTCCATCTAGATCTTCCTGGCCCTCTGAAGAATAACCAGCAACGGAATGGTGATATGCCTAGGCCGCATTGGACTTTGCGACAAGTCACTCACCATCTTACATGGTACATGTACACATATACACCCACGTATCTACGGCCGTTACACACACCTTTCCCCCCCTTCCATACACTCATCTCTTTGCACACCCATGTTGCGTCCTCATCCCACACCCCCCGTGCTTCCTCCATGACAACGCTCCCCACTTCCCAATGGGACTGCCATCAGGGCAAATTGGACACGACAGGTGTCATTGAATGGGTGGGCGGGTACCCAGGTGTAGAACAGCATCTGGGGTGTGCGGCACCTTCTCTCGAGGAGGAGAAAGCAGACAACAAAACAGAGAGACAGAGAGAGTGCGAGGGGCGCACAGAAACAGCACCCACAAGCACGACGTGGTGTAGAATTTTGCTGCAGCGAAATAAAGCATCTTGGGTCACACCGGTCGGTAACATGCAGGATGGGCGTGGAGGTGGGGGGGGGATGGGGATGGAGATGGGGATGGCAAGAGACCAACATGCCAGTCGTATGTCATGATTTCTGCCAACGCCAAACAAGCATCTGCCGGGATGAGGTCAGGTCCTCTTCTCTCTGATGCCCTTACTGGCTGCTGTAGACGTGTACGATGCGTTTCGCTATCTCGCGTGGAAGCTACATGGGGGTGGAGGCGATCCCTCCGACCCTGTAGGAAAAGAGACAAGAGAGCAAACGGAAAAGAGACATTTGACGCGAGACGAGAAGGAGGCGGCAGCCTGGGACAAGGGTCAGGGGTAAGGAAGATCTGTAGGGCCCAGCGGCGGCGGCAGCGGCAGCGGCAGCAGTAGTAGCAGCAGCAGCAGCAGCCGGCGATCTGCACCGTATCTTGGTATTATGAGGGTCTGGTGGTCTGGACCAATCTGAGGCAGACGAGGAAATCGTGTGGTGCGGCTGTTATGTGGGATGAGCATGGGCTTGGATTGGTGTATGACCAAGACTACCAACTCGCGAATACGCCTAGAGAGAACGAGTAGGCAGGATATCAGTCTTAGACCTTCTGAGACTTGATGAGATATATCTCAGCCGTACGAGAACCTGGAATTGAGAGGTCACCCACCGACCAATAGAGGCCATCATAGGTACTCGTAACCAGAGACGGAACATGTGTGCTGTCTGCCCTCGTCGAGCGACGTCTCGCCTCACCTCGCCTCGCCTCGTTTCGCCAGTTGCGAGCCCATTCAAGCCCAAACGCTAAGACGAGACAGCGCGTAGACGAGTGATAGAACAGCACAGCCCTGGCTGATTGTCTGTTTCTCCAGCCCCAGCATCCGCCGACGTCTTGTCGCTGCAGAAATGGCCGAGCCGGCAGGCAAGGGGCCCCCCTCCCAAGAAAGAATGTGATAGCATAATAGACCGAGTCGGACGAAGGAAAGTGAAGAAGCTCGGTGCAAGTTGTCCGACCTCCGGATCTCGAAATGTACCCGACGTCCGATAACCAACGAAAGTGCGGCGATCAAAGGTTCAACCAGAGCGTACACGTATCATCATGACAGCTCGTGCTGGTGTGCTGGAACAGAGAGCTGAGCTGCTGCTAATGGCACCCAACCATTGTCCAAGTCACAGGCTCAACAATCGTCAACGAGTTTGGGGTCAGCGACGGGAACACAAGTCGCAGCATTCTGCTTTGAGAAGTCGGACGTCTGAAATGGGACAAGTGTCTCTTCTCTCCCACCCTAGATGACACCATGCTATCTGATGTATCCGTACGGAGTGGAGAGAGAGACGGAGAGAGATGGAGAGAGCAGCAAACAGTTGCTGGCTTCGTTTCGCTTCGAACGACCTTCGTCGGGCAAGACGGCCGTCTCGGTCCCACTTGGCGAGGAGGGAAGAGGCGCGCACGCAGCAACGCAAAGACATAAACCTCTGATTGCCCGACCCTCTCACGATGCACCACGGAGCGACCGGGTCTGAAGTGACCTGGCATGGCGTGGCATGGTTGTCCTCTCTACGACTTGGACATGGCTCGAGTGGGGGGTGTGTACAGTCGCACTTCCGCCGGCCATGTACTCGGGCAGCAATCAAGCACAATCTGCAATCGGCGAGCGAGCCATTTTGACTGCGAAGCGAAAGGGCATACACAGAAGTGATGGAGAGAGAAAACGAGGGAGCGAGGGAGCGAGGGAGCGAGGCAGAATGACAGACAGGAAAAATAGACGAGCGAAAAAGAGCGAGGAGAGACAGCTGCAAGTGCTTAGGGCAACGTGACGCAAGCCTTCGTCAATGTAAATACGCTTGTGTAGGGCCGTGGGCGTCATCTGCTTTGCCCTCGTCCTTGTGTCACCAGGCAAAAGCAGAGCAAAGACAGGCGTCTTTGGCCTCTTTGCATTGTAGACAGGAACAGCCGAGAAGAACGGCGGCGGTATCGACCGACCGACCCTCGCAGCTTGCGGCGAGATTCATCAGAGCATGGAGCGTCGAGAGGTGCCTGCGTGGCCTTGCTTCATGTCGCTTGCTCAGCTCCGCTCTGTCATGCCCTGCCCTGCTTGCCTGGGTTGGAGTGACACCACCCATACGTCGCTGAAGAAGATGAATCATTCGTCCGCGAGGATGTGCAGCAGGCGTTTTTGCCCTTTCGCTTCTTTTCTTCCGTTCGTCGTTTCGTTCGCCAAACGACGTCTTTAGAAGGGGGGCAGAAACAGAGAAAGAGAGGAGAGAGAGAGACACACACACACAGAGAGAGAGAGAGAGAGAGAGAGAGAGAGAGAAAGACGACCGGACGGGTACTTTGGACGAGATTAAGCCGCGCAGTCAGTCAGTCAGACCAGTGACCACACTCTGATAGTGAAAGTCGTCATTTGCGTGGTCGGGTAGCTGGACAAACCGAACGGGCCTGCATCTGGATGTTATGCTGTCATGGTCAGCCGGCTGCTTCCGCGATGGATTTTCCACTAGGCAGACCGGGGATGCGGACAGCTGGTAGCCCGTACCAGAACAAGACGTCAAGTGGATGGGGCACGACCGGAAATCTCTTCTTGGACGGCGAGCTGTGCTGTGTTTGCTGCTGCTGGGTGACTGGCAGCAGACCTGCATGAATGGGTCGCCCCATGAAGCGACCAGGCCAGACCAGGCCCTTCGTCAACCATCAATGAGGCGGCCAAGAAGGCGGCCACCTGGCGGTCGAGGCGAGGCAGAGACTGAGTACCGAGCTGCCAAACATGGTCCCAGTCTCTGTTGTACCAATTTTACTGACACAAGCCGACGAAACGACTTGCCTTGCACGTCTGAGCTGGGTAGGGCGTCTTTGCAGTCATCGTCCGGCCGTGTGTCCATCGATTCCTCTGCAGCTTCGTTGTCGATACCTGCAATTGCAATACAAGCAACATCTGGATGTACCGTTGGGCTTCAACCAACGTCACAGAGTTTCCGGACCGTGGCGGCGCTCTTCAAGGAACAAAGCAGCGGCGCAGCTCGACGAAGCCATGCACGACACACAACCCAGCACGCGGGGTTGAGCAACGAGACGAGAATAGCAGCAAACGACGGCGGCAGCGCGGGCGGGCGGGCGGACGGGCGTCTGAGGCACGTCAAGTGTAAAATTAAAAGAGACAAAAAAAAAATAAGGGTACCGTCGACAGTACGTAGTATATGCGCGTGGGAGAGTGTGTAAATGTCAGTGTGGGAGTGAGTGTGAGTGGCCCTCCCTCCCGCCGCCCGCTTCTGCGTTGCCGTTATGCCTGTCCGTACATATACTCCGTACACACGCGATGGATACCGTAATAAAGCGTGGCAGAAGAAGAATAGAGCAGAGCAGAATATGCGTAGCGTAACGTCATGCATACCGAGTGGTGTGCCTTTGATCCGGGCACGGGGCGAAGTTCGACTTGCATCCGGCGCCGTTGACCTGTCAAGAGAAAGCTTGCCGGGCTTTCTTTTTCCATCTCAGGACCAGGGTATCGAGCATAAGGCATCGGCATGCGTCTTGCGTCCTGCGTCCTGCGTCCTGCCTGCGTCTTCGCAAGTCTCCACCTCGGAAGCGGTCAACGTCTTGACGACGACCTTCATGACGAGACGACGCTGCAATGCTACGTCGTCCGGTCTTCCCCCATGCATCGAATCAGGGGCAGGAATCTTCTTGCTGGAGCTTCAATGTCTTCCGCTCTTCGTCAATGGCTGCGAGTGGCGTGGCATTGCGCGGCGTTGCCGTTGCCGTTGCCTGCTTGCTTGATCTTCTTGGCCTCTCGCCTCTCTCCTCCCACAAGAACTCATTCTTGACAGACCTGCCACGCCTCCCATGCTTGAAGCCGACGGACCATGTTGAGCCTTCAGAGCCCAAACGCCCGTAAGGCGATGTGTATCTCAGGGGTCTCGCCCGCCATCTGCGGTCCGTGTCGAAGCTGTCCGTTCCGTCCAGAGATTGAGATGCGGACGGGAACCGTCGCAGCACACGGGCGCATCGATATGGATGGTCCGTCGTCGTCTTACGGAGCGCAAGAGGGAAATACGACGGCGTGGAGAGTTTCCTCGACGACGGACTCGCTTGTGCCTCCTCGTGGGTGCTAACCGCCGACCTTGTCTGATACCGCGCGGCAGATGAGACATGTTCCTCGTCTGCTTCCAACGTTATCTGGAACTGTCGAGTCTTACGACTGACTCTACCTCGATAGCCACCACTAGAGTTGCACCTGCACATCATCCCTGAGATCATCAACACCAAATGTCGCTGAGAATGAAGTGGAGGGCAGTTCGTATCGAGAATCGACAGATGAGTGCTACGGCGGTGTAGCACAGCGTCGAGACTCACATCACGCACCAGCGCTGGCCCTGACCTTGGAACAAGACGTGACGAGAACAGCAGAGACTATCGCTCGCCGAACATCAGGCCGCCGCAACGCAGATCCATTCCATTTTATCCGCACCACCAGCGCTAGCTATGCCGGATAATTATTGCGCTGTGCGTACCTGGACCGGGACTGGGCTCTTCTGACGGGAGGCAGATGGCAGCCGCCCACATGGCGAGACGGCTGCCATGGCGGAAAATTTCGCCAGCCATTCTCGGGGAAATGCATCGTACCCATCTTGTTGTATCCGTCGTGGCCCAGAGCCTGCGTCTTCACGCAGCTACCCGTCCAAAGGACTACAAGCCACAGGCGACTGGTTCAGCTCCCAGGAACACAATGTCATCTGACAAGCCGGAGCAAGGGACGGTCATTCCAGGGCTCATGTACGGAGGCAGACCTGTTCCAGAACCGCGAAAAGGTAGGGGAGAGCCACCAAGCCAGGCACCAGAAAGAGGCGCAGAGTACGAGCCGATCCGGCTGCCTTCATGATCCGTTGGACGATGTGAAGAACGTCAAGTCGGGTTCTTCGTCAGCTTGGGTCAGGCAGGTCCAGACCTATTGACGTCGTGTGTAGTGTACCCGGAGTTTTGGTCCTGAGAGGCCTGCGAACGACCACGCATGACGGTGGTCTTGTCCTCCAAACGACTTGGTAGTATGTGTTGTGGATTAGGGATTGATCGGCCTTCTCCGCAAGCCTGAGCTCAACATCGCCCAACAACTGAGGCCGGAGAGTAACACAGCTGACGAGCTCTGCCCTCATGTCTCTCGCTGGGGACAAGGCTCGTTACACAGGTTCGATGATGCCTGCCGTCCGGCCAGGGAAGATATTACAACTCCGCAAAAGACTCGACCATGCTGTCACTTTTATCATTTGGTGCGACATGGGCGGTTCATGGATACAAGGACGTCCGTCGTCCTGTGTCTGCGAGACCTGTCCTGCTCGAAAAGACCGTTTCTGTCGCTGGCTAGGTGGAGTTGCAGTCGGCCGCATCAAGCCTCGAAGATGAGATGCCGATTCCAACCACGATCAAAGGATCGATGGTTCTCGGATGTGACTGACCGTGGTTCTCGAGAGATGCGATATCAACTTCCCGCTCTTCTCTTCCGACGAAAACCTGGTCAAAGGAACGAACTGACCCCCTACAATCGACCAGCTGAACTCTCGACAGTGTGAGGGCTGGCTGCTCTGACAGGTTCGGGGGACGTTACACATACGTCCGGCCCTGCACGGGGCGGCACTAGGTTGCAGAGATGGAGGGCCTTGTCCCAGTTCCGTCGTCCGTCCAGCTGCCGCCAAGGCCCAACTGTGCACAGGAGATGCACGTTGAAGATATGACAAGTGACAGATGACAGCTTCATCAAACAGCAGCGGGCAGCTGTGGCCTCCCTCGCGGCCAATTCTGATGCGCATGCCGCGGGACCGTTCCGAACGCTTACGTGCATGGAGAAGTCGAAACCGCACCGGGGGTATGTTTGCAACGGCGAAATACCTAGACATTCCTGACTGCTTCGACCAGGTTGTTCGCCATGTGCGACACAGACTGGACTCCCATGGTCTGTCTGACCATGCCGCCCTCGTCAATTTTTCATCCCGTGCTCCCAATCCCCCTCATCCGCATCCGGACTCCACATCAAAGCAGCAGACAATGCGTGGTGCAGTGTGGTGCAGTTGCAACGAGATGAGATGCTTAGCTGCGTGCGGGTTGCCGTGGCCGCATCTCGAGAGGACGAGATTTCCATGAAACACGAGCCTTACGCAGGCGAAAGACAGGCAGTGGCAAACCTGGCGTCAGTTAATTCAAGTACTTGTCTTTTGGTTCATGCTTGTCTACATCTGTCGTCGACCGTGCTGCTGCTGCTGCTGCTGATGACATCGAGCTGCGCAACGGTGACTGGGTATACTGTCCGTCTCCTGATTTTGATGTTGTCGACAATATTGTCGTGGACGAGAACGAAAAGCACGTCGTGGTGCACTATCTTCGTCTGTCAGCGTCTCGATCCCTGCCTCGATTCCGATAGTCGTAATCTCTGCGGTCTCTGCGACCCGAGTCCCGATCGTCACGTCGGCGGTCATGATGATCGTACCGTCGTCCGGACTCTCGGTCGTCGGATCGGAATCGATCTCCATCTCCCTTCCTGTCCCTGTCCCTGTCTCTGTCTCTGTCCCTACTGTCCCTGCTGTCCCTGGTGTCCCTGATTCGGCCGGGGCTTCGACTCCGCCTGCGTTCCCTGTCGGATCTGGGGCGTTCCTTATACTGGTCCGGTTCTCTGTTTGGTTCTGGCCGGCGGTCTCTCTGGGCACGGCCCCTCATGTCCTCCTCCCCGTACACAAGATCATAGTTGTCGCCTTTGCGATCGTCCATCTCGCGGTACTGTCTCCTCTTCTCCAGCTCGTCGACACCTCCCCATCCACCTCTGGAAGCGTTCTTCCTGCGCTTCTGGTTGGTGTCGTCTCTCCAGACCTGACTCAGCTTACTCACACTCTGTGAGAAGTCGACGTGAATGCGACGGTCGTCAATCAAGACGTCCTGCATTTTAAAGTAGGCTGCCTCGCAAGAAGCCTTGTCCGCGTACTCGATGAAGGCGTACTGGAGACTGTCGCCAGTCTTTGCGTCACGGATGACTTCACAGCCTAGGATCTTGCCGAATCGACCGAAAATCAGCTCCAGATCGGCGTCCGTGGTTACCGGGTTGAGCTTGCAAACGAAGAGCACGTTCTCGGGAGGCGCGACTTCGGCAAAGGGCAAATCACCCATCATTTCCAGAGTGAGTGCCTGGGCCCGTGCCTCCCTCTCCTTCCGCCGCTTCTCGACTGCCTCCTCGTCCAAGTCGTCATCCTCGTGCAGGGCAGCCTCGTCTGCTATGCGAACAGTCTCGAGCTGAGCCTTGGTAGGAGGTGGTGAGCTGCTGGGCTCCCGCAGCTCAGGCGGGTCGGGGTACGGGTCGTCGAGGATAATGGTGTGTTTGATGCGGATGTCGAGGAGCGGATGCCCCTTGTCGTCGACGATGGCCTCGTTAATCTTTTCCAGCGCATCGAAACCCTCGACCACCTTGCCAAAAATGGCAGCCTTGCCGTCCAAGTAATCCGTATCATCACCCAGCGTGACTATGAATTGCGAAGCGGCGACACGAGTGTCCGGGTCCGAGTCGAGCGGTGCGGTTGCCATGCTCACCGTACCGCGCTCGAGATGCTTGAGTTTCGGGTGGAAGAAGGCCGGGAACATCTTCTTCTTGGGGTCGCCCGAGAGCTGGCCCCAAATGGAGGTGCCGCCATCGGATTCTTTGGACAGCGGGCCGAGGGGATCGCCGGTCTGGAAGGAGAAGTTCTTCTGGACGGAGTGCACGGGTGAGAAGTTGTAGTACTTGAGCTTGCAGAGCTTCAGGAAACTGGGCAGCTTGTTGGTTAGCTGAGCAAGAGCTTGCAGCGACACGGACGGGGGTTGCAACTTACTTTTCGCACAGCTTTGGGGCGTAATCGACGAGCAGGTCAATCACAATGTCGCCGGAGCTCGTCTCCAGAAGGACCGACATGATGGCAGCAGGCGCTTCGTCGCGGTTGCGGTGGTTCGTGGGGCCTTAGCTTCGCAATCGTCCCGTCCTTCCGCTTTCGTTGGTGGTCAACCGAGATGTGCAGATACGAGCCAAAGGCTTCTTGGCCGTTGTTGAGTTTGTAGCGCTAGACACTGAGGTTTTTTCGTAGTCTGTTTTTCGTGTCTTGGGCCGTGAACTGGTCGACCGAGAGTGCTGTCGCGAGACAATGCCACGACAATCCAGGATTGGCGAAAGTTTCGACGGACACAATGCAACTACAGAAGTAAAAGCGCCGGGCGGCGGAGTAGCGAGTGGTCTGCCAAGATGGTTTTGGTTTGCAGTGTTCGCAGCCGAAAATGGTGGTGCTTGGGCTCTGGGATGGAAGCAAACAAAACGGGTCGATCCACGAGGCAACGAAGAAGGCTAGACGAAGCGAGAAACAAGCCTCGTCACATAGTATTCCCTGCTATTCGACACGGCTTCGCACACGGCTCTGCTTAGATAAGCGGATAAATCCGGGCTAAACTTGGTACCACCATACGGATAGGTACCTAGATATCTAATTAGCACATTTTAGTACTACAAGGTCCAGTAATTTGGCTTGGGAGCTTGAAGCTTGGCAGGAGACACTTGCCACTTCGAAATAACAAGCATTTTGGAATTGCTTTTCCGGTAAACACTGGGTGCAATCTGGAGTCATTTCGCTTTGGCAGATCAGAAAAGGGCTGGTTCAGGCTTCTCGGCGGCGTCGCGGGCACACACACACACAGCACGACTCGGAGTTGCAGCAGGAAACCCACACAGCACGCATGCATGCATCCCATCACGAAGATCTCCCGGCAGTAGCCAAAACCGTAAATTTCTCCAGAGTCGCAGTGCAACCATCTCACGCCAGCAAAGAATTCAAGAAGATGAAGTCAGATGCTAGTTGTAATTGGTGCTGTCGTGTCAGTCGTTAGCTCTATGTCTGTTTGGTATCCTACAACCACCGTCAAATCACAATAGCTTGAAGCAGTGAGCCAGAAGCATGAAGCAGAAAACCCGCCAGATGAACGGACGACCAGACCGCAAGGCTCTGTCTCCCATCCCATTATCGCTCGTGTGGGAACTAGATTCGAAGAGAAAAAATGAACAGAAGAAAACCCATATCCTGCGGGTGAAACTGAACAACAGAAAATACACATTTGCCCGCTGAGCTGTGCTGTGCTGTGCACCCATAAAACTTTTAATCTCGTGGACTGTTGTGTGGTGCATACCAACGCGATCCCACGCCATCGAGATTTCCCTTTGGTCCGAATGCCCAATTGCCATGCCGCTTGTCTCGGGCAGGTCAGATTCGCGAAATCACCAACGCCATAACTGTCCCAAAAATTATGCAGCGCAAGACAAGAGGATTGGGATGTCTCCGATAGGGTCACCTATCTCCCATCCCAGAGCCGAGACCGGCGACGACGAGTACCCAGTTAGCAGGGGGCGCTCTTACGTCGCCGCTCGGAGCGAAGCTCCTTTTCCGTGTCCATCAGGCGACACTGCACCCACATGCGGAACGAGCTGTCGCTCCGCACCTGCTCGCAGTTGAGGAGCTCCATCAGGGCCCGCTTCATGCCCTCGTTGACGTCGAACAGACGTCTCTCCTCCTCCGCGACCGCCCAGATGGTCGTCTCGTCCGCGATGGGCGCCAGCGAGCTGCTCCGCCGCGCCTTCGGACCCGTCAGCGACGACCGCCTGCTGTGATGTCGTCGTCCGCCGGCGCTGGGGTACTGTCCGAACGGCGAACAGGTGCTGCGCGTCGGCGACACGGATGGAGAGGACGCGAGGGACGTCGTGCATGTCGTGGGCACCGGGCGGATCTGGTCGAGGTGCTGTCGCAGTTCCTGATGCTGCGAGTGCAGCATGAGATATGTTTGCAGCGCAAAGTTGGAGTTCTGCTCCTGCGAGGAGATGGGAGAGCTAGACGGGGCGGCCATTTTTGTTGGTGTAGATGTTATTGGCGAATGTGATAGTTGTAATGTGCAAGTAATGTGTCTTTGGGCTATTGACGAGCCCATCGGAAAGCAAATGTGTGGTGACGAATGTACTGAGCAGGGAGCTGTCTGGTGTAGTGTGCTGTAACTTGTGGGTGGGCTGATCTGTATCGAGTGTGGTTTTGGGTTTGTAGTAGGTGAGGAAGATGTTCGGAATGTCGTCGGTAAACCTCGTATATTATAGTAGGTGACGAAAGTGGAATTGCGAGTCAATGTCGTCAATCGACAGCGGCAATCCTTCTCAACGGTCCGTATTATGCTAGTCAAGGACTCTCGCGTGGTGCCTGATTCAGATTGCTTTGTCTGTTTCCTCGGACTCTGTAGAGTAAGGAGGGGAAAACGCAGGCGTCTTGGCAGCTCACTGGCAAGTAGAAAGAGCTGAACGGCAGGCCGGTAGATGGCTGGGAGATGGAGGGCGGTTTGACTCGTGGTATTTGTTTGGTCTGGTCCGACGGTTTCGAGGAACAGGAACAGGAACAGCGTGCGACGATGTACTAATACCAGGAGCAAGTAGCACCTCGCTGCGTGGGATAGTACCTATTAGCTCCCGCCCTGTCGATGGCGTCGATCACAGGTGGAGTAGGTGTCCTTTGTCTCCTTTGAAATGAAGCACACCCCCGTTGGCGTGGGAGAGGTCGAGATGCGGATTCGACCAGGGAGCCAACGTTGGACCTGGTCTGAAGCTGCGTGGGTCGTGGGTCGCGGAGGTGGTCGGGCAGTGAATTGGTCGTACCGATGGGTTCCCCCTCAGACGTCGGTAATAAATGCGAAATAGAGGAGCAAGGGCGTGGTCGCGGTCCAGCTCTTGTTTGGTCAGAGATTGAGGCCCTTCTGGGGAATCTGTCGAGTAATATGTAGCTAACGTGGTGCTTTTACTTTGCGGTGTGCACGCACGATGCAGAATCCAAGCCGGGTACGTAACCAACGTTGCAGTTCTGCGTGACGATTGTGGGCGAACTCCTCAACTGAGCCCCTCGGCAGTGGTACTCGTCGTCTTTTTTATTATTAGGACAAGTGGAGGTTTGTGTGGTTTGTGTGTATATTTGTCCAGGGAATAAGCGGAGAGCTGAGGAGATGAGGTAATGCGCGATGGAAAGGGCTCCAAGTACTTGTCGGAACTGGGCGAGATGAGGAGATGTGCGAGATGACCGACACGGCTCGACTATCGATTCGCGTGTGAGGACCGAATGAAACAGAACAGAGCAATCGTTCGAAGCTGAGACTCCCTCGTGGAAATGAACCCTTCGAAGTGGCACCGGAATCAAGCTGGAAAGAGCCGGGACAAAGCCACTTGGGCGTTTAGTACACAGCACAGCTAAGTATGGTGTGTACAAGTAGAGTTGACGGAGAGGTCCAACAGGCGCGAGTGAGCGCGAGTCCCACTGCTAATAAACACGATGTTGGGATGGACGGTGAATCCGCGCTGGAGGGAAAAACAGAGGAGGACGATGACAACGGTCTGGCAGGGCAGGGGGTGCTGTTAGGCGCAGACAGGGGACCAATTTTCAGGAAAGGTGGTGAAGATGCGCAAGCTAGGCTGCGGAAAGGGGATTAGGGCAGACGCCGGTAGTCAACCGAGTGGTGGTCTGGAAGCTTTCCGGTGGCTACTGAAGCTTTTGATGGACCGGTTCAGGTCTGTCGACTCGCAAAAAGCCCAAGCCCTTGACAGGCCAAAACTTTGTGCAAAGTCGTTGGTGTGTGCTGACTGTCCTTGTTGGCAAAGACAGAGACGTTTGGAATCTGGATAGGGAGGCCCGGTCTCAGGAAACCTAGCAATCGGGATGGGATGGCTAGCTGGCTTGCTTGATAGTGCCGTGTATTGTAGTGGTGTACAGACGTACGCGTTGCCTACTGTAAAGAGTGGTGGTGATGCTCTGTATTGAGGGGATGAACGGTATGGTGTGAGTTTGTGTGGGTGGGTGGGTGGGTGTATGTGAGGGGAGCCCAACTACCTAATAATGCACTCAGATAGCGTAAGACGGGATAGACGGGGATCTGGATGTCTGGGAAATGGTGTGCGGAGGGAGCTTTGCCCACAACCCCCTGGCCCAATTAATAGACCTGGTCCAGGCCGGAGGAGAGGTGAGGTGGAGGGAGATACGAAGCGAAGCCGCTGAGAACGACAAAAAAAAAACACGCTGTCGGAGTTGGCAGAGAAGATGGATGCGGACTCGCTGTCGGTGGTGCAATAAACCGGTTGAAGTTGCGCTATCCAACCACGGGAGAATTGGCACAGGATGCAACTTGCTGCGATTGGTATGCACGATGTGCTTGACGAAGGCGTCCAGTTGGTCCACGTCGAGCCTGGACCCTGGACTGCTGCACCCTCCGTGATAAAAGTCGTTTCTGTACGACAAGGTAGGTACAAGTAACAGGCAGTGGGATATGCCTAGCGTACCGCCGTGATAACGTGAGAACGTGCTCCGGTAGGTCACGGATATGAGGCCGCTATCTTTGGAAGTGGCCTCGTTGAAGTGGTGGAAGTCCCTTGGCCGAGTTGGGTGTCCTTGTTACGGGTCTACTGCCCGAAATGGAATGTGTGGATGAGGGGACGGTGATGCCGCAGGGTCTCGTCAGCGTGGCGCTGTCTACTGTGTAGTGGCGGGCACGAGAAGGACGTGATACCGACGATGCGGTTGGCGAAGGCGATAACAGAGTTTGATGATAAGGTGCGCGTGCCCCTGAAGGCGAAATCGACCTCAGCTGGCTGTTGGTGTCGTCGTGGCGACGATGATGCGATTCCAGAAACTCTCTGCCGAATGGAAATCTTCCACCCGGAGCTTGTAGCGTCTGGTTTGGGTGGCTGGAGGCGAGAAGACGCACGGCGCTGATGTGGTCGTATTGTCGCGGCTTGTGCTGCTGATGATGATGTTGCTGTCGTTGCAACTGTTCCGGATGGGGCGTATGGCTGTGCTGCGTGTTGGACCTCGTGTCTGCGGGGCCACTGTGTTGCTCTCGTGATTGTGGTTGAAGATGCTGCTGATGGTTCCGTGATTGTAGCCCGTATCCAAGTTTATGGCTATGTTCCGGAGATTCGGGGGTGTCCCAGGTAATGTCACAATGATACATAGCAATGCATAAAAAGAAACGCTCGCAATATCGACGATCTGGTGTGGAAGCGCCGCTTGTCCTTGGATGCGCTTGGGTTTAAGATGGCAATGTCTCGGGGAGAGGCTTGACGACACATGAGGCTGGTTCCATTTTGTAGTCGTCTCTACGTAGCAAGGTAGGCCGCTCGAGGTGATTCCGAACACAGAGTGACGTCGTGCCTCAAAAGAGCCACATGGCGTGGCCTGGCCTGCCACATCGCGCTCGGGATGTCTCACGTCTCGCAATCCCACGTTTTCCTCTCTGCTCCGTAACCTGGCCTGCTTATTTTCGCCTCTGCGCAGTATGAGGTATTCAGCTGGTAATGTTTTAATATTGGGGCGTACACGGGCCCGCCAAACGCTCAAGCGTCCCTTTTGCTCCGGTCTGTGAACTTGTTGCTTTGAATAGAATGGCACCTCTCCACGGCACGGCTTGCCGAAAAAACACTGGCCAATGCTTGTTGGGCGATAAGGGAGCATCCTGTTTGCAGACGACCATGCATATCTCGTGTTGCGCAGCGGGAGATCCCTCCTCGGCAGACGCCTTTGATCAGCTCTCTTCAGCCTATGATCTCAAGCGTAGCATTGGTCTCGAGACGGTCTGAAGTCAACGGTGAGCGGTGACGAGGTGTGTGTGTGTGTGTGTGTGTGTGTGTGTGTGTATGTGTGCGCGTACTGTGTACTGCACTCGCAGGGGGCGACATATTTCGCACCTCACCTTGCTTTCGACTAAACAAGTAAAGACGGGACAGTTCCAAGAGGACCCTCCTTGCGTTATCGCGTGTGTGGGTGCATGGATGGAGTTTCTCTCTGTCCGTCTGACAGCCATGGGCCTCCAAATACTACTGTCGACGTCGCCAGCGAACACACGCCCGGAGGACGAGCTTGGCAGGCGCTACACACAGCCTGCAACTCGACCGACGTCGAGGGAGTGTCATCGTCAAATGATCGGACGGGATCAGAATTCCCAGACGGCCCAGCCTTTGGGATCGTCGCCGCCGTCGTACGCATTCGCAGCCACGGGACCATCAAGTCGTGGTTCGTACCTTGCAGAGAAGCCTTTTCGGGCCCCAACAGATGGGAATGGGGTGTGACTGATTTGCGGTTCCCAGGGTTAATTCTCATCCTGACAAGTCGCGGCCGAACACACAAATATTTCGATAGACAACAAACCAACCCCGACCGCAATCATCAGGGTGAGACTTTTCGAACAGCGGATGCGATGACTTCATAGTCTCGTTTCGCTCCAACGGCTGGTCTTACCCTCTGCCCTGTTTCTCTCCACATTTTTGGTCGTAGTCTTCCTCCCCATCCTCTGATCGCGATCCTCCCGGTGGCCATTCCACACAACAAGCCTGGAGACGAAGCTCCCACAGAAGCTCCAGACCAGAGTCTCGGCGTCTTGGTGCTCCCGGATGATGCCTAAGTCGCCCAATCATTGAGCTCTCGCCGCAATTCCATGTGCAGGGGTCAGTTCCTTCGTGTGAGCCACACGACCTCCAACGTCACAGAGGACTAATTAGCTTGCGTGTTCACTCAGAAATCCCATCTTTTTCCCACTATCTGAGCGATTTCAGCCACACCTTGGAAACTTCAGGTATCGGTATGACGTTTGCTCTTCTGTCAGGTTTTTGGAACGTGAAGCCGGAGCGTCGCCGCCGTACCTCTCAAGCGGCCCAACGCTGCTTCACTGTGCACAAAGTACGCATACGTCCGCACCATTTCATTCTCAGCGTGAGGTTGTCTTTTTCCCTCGCGTTGAATTGACTTTTCTGGGTATTTGCTCTTCGAGAGACAACGTCGTCGACCCCTAATCCTGAACGCAAGCGGTGCCGCTGAACTCTCTCCGCCCTTGAGACTGCTAGAGCATCAGGCCACATGCTCTTTCCCCTAGTGGTCCCTGGGAATGCGGGGAAACTGGGGATGCACCATATTGACAGGCCGTAACCTGTTAATCGACTGGTTGACGCATGTCCCGAAAAAGTCTCAAGTCAGGAATGGCATGACGGCCGGCAAGCTTTTCGGGATGGATTTCTCCAAGCAGCTCATGACTCCTCTAAAGCTAATGTCGTGGCTTGATAGTCCCCGGCTTTCTGTCGTCCCAGGTTCAGCAGGTTTACGCCTACTCTCTGAAGCTTGCGATTCGTTGCATCAAATCATCGGATTTCCCCTCACGATATACTCCAAGTTTCTTGGGTTGTCGGAGATTCCAATCCTCCAGAGAGGCTTCCGCTCCTAACCCGCTTTGGACCCTGCATCTGTGATTTGTGCGTATTCTGCACTTGATCCTAGCAAGTCTCCTGGAGTACTTTTCCACTCGTGTAGCTCGTCGATGTCAGACAAGCCCTGCAGACAAGCCCTGATGCCGCGGAGTCGACGGTTGTTGCTTCACCAAGCTGGCTTAATCCCACCTTCCGGCCGTGCTGGTAGCTGAGAGTTTGTGCTTGCATTCTCTGCGCGGCCTCTCCTCTATACATCAGTCAGTGGCGCTAGCAGGTCGACGCCTAAACGTCATGAAGCCCGAAGCTGTCTACAATCGAACTGTGCATTACCTCGACAACTTTGCTGCATCCCGCAAGTTGCACATGCACGATGCCGAGTCGCTTAGGTCTCGGGCGGCTGCATTGCGCCGGGCACTAACCCATCGGCTGCCGGTTGCAGCCGCACGGTGATCTTCCGAGCATAACCAGCTCGAGCGACCATCTCACCACATCACGCCCGGACTTGAGGGCGCAGACACTCGGCAAATGCGGATCGGGACGCTGTCGCTGTAGAAGGGGCCCTTTTGTTCAGCTTTGAAGGGTATTGGACAGTCGACGTAGTCCAAGCCCATGCCACGGTGGCTGCAGCGGTTGCAAAAAGCCTCGAAGGTAATTTCGTTCCGCTGGGTCGCTGAGATCAAAACTTCCACCTTTGGAAACAGGGTAAACAGTTCTTCGAGCGTCGCGATGAGGGCGGGGATGATGCTCTGGTCGTAGGTGATATCCGCTCCGATAACGACCTCAATGCTATCGCCATTGTTCCACTGCTGGTCCTCCGTCCCGATCAAGGCGTGTCCCCATCTCAGCTCCATGGGCTTCACCAGCTCGCTTTCTTGCAAGTCATTCAGGAAGAAACTCTCCGGGAGGTTGTTGATAACGTCATCTGACCCATCAGAGGCAATAACATGTGCGGCTCCGAGGTGCTTGGCGCAGAGAATAGCGAGGTAGCCGGTGCCCGCGCCCAGTTCCAGAACCCTGCGTCCCTTGATGATGTGCTGGTTGGAGCAGAGATATTGACCCAGGTGTAGCGCAGCTTCCCAAGTTCGGAGGCCAGTGGTGCCAGACGCAGAGATCAGCGAGCGGGACTCAAGCAGGGTGATGTCAGGTGCAGATAACGGCTCTCCCAGACCACTGAGATTATATGTGACGTATGACTTCTTTTGGGCGGAGTCGATTTCTGACGGAATGGGAGTCGCAAGAGACTCGGACAGGGCCGTCATGAGATCCTCAGAAACTTCCTGAGGGTGGTTAGATGGCTCCGTCTAGTATCATAAAGATGCGTTGGCCTAAGTTACAGATTGAGGCGTACTTACATGCTGGTCCCAGTCCTCAATGCTGGCCTCTATTCTCGCGACAAGCTCCTTGAGAACTCTGAGGCGATAGCGCGCTGGTGGGTCAAAACGTGGGCCTTCGTCTGAAAATAGCCTCTTGTAGATTGCGATCTGAGCCGCCGGTTCTCGGATAACCTTCCCGGGAGGGTAATCCAACGATGGTTCAAGTTGAAGATACTGAGAGCAAAACCGATCGACTAGAATAGATGGTGTGGGAAGGGGGTCGGCCATGTTGGCGTTCGAGGGCGTGGTGGGGTACTTGATGTGAAGTTATCGTGAAGCAAAAAATTGGTGGGGTCCGTCTTGGATGTTGAGATCTGGGAACTAATTGATAGGGCGTAGCGGTCCAATATAAAGTCAAACAGCAGAAAATTCAATGACAGTCGACGAGTCCACGGTGGCCTATTCTGGCGCAAGGTGTAATTGCATCAACCAAGAATAAAAGGCAAAGCTTCTGTCGAGCAATCAACAAATTTCGGCGGTGGTTGAAACTGACGAGAGTATGTGGAGACTTCCTCTGCGAAGTTCGAACGTTCGTGTTGTAATTACCTACGATACATCAATACCGCCTTGCCAAAACCTGGCGCTGAGTCAACTCTCTGAGAAATACGCACACAAGGACTGCGGGCACTGAGACGGCTCATCCCAGGTCACATGATCATTCGCAGCCACAGCTCCGCCAAGGTGTTTCCAGCCACTACCCGTAGCCACTGGCTCCTTCCGGACTTGGAAAGGCGATGTTGCTTCCTCAGGCAGACCACCGCCTACGGGACCCACCAGGGCTCCTGCCCAACAATTAAGCGAGGCCTTTCGCGGAAATTCCATTCTCTGTTACCCCGTCACAAAATTTCGAGTGTTTGACGATAGCACACCTTTCGACCTTCTGTCCCCAGCGCCAAATTCTCGACAGAAAGATCAGCCTCGACCGCGAAGATGGCGGACGTCGACACCCCCGTCACCCTGCGTACGCGCAAGTTCATCCGTAACCCCCTGCTTGGCCGCAAGCAGATGGTCGTGTGAGTTTGCCCCTCTCTCATAGAGCCCTAGAGCGAACCGCCCGCGAAGCGCACCGGAGAGCGACATCGAACACCATCATCAACAAGTGGAAACCGACATCTACGAACAATTCTACGCCTACCGAAAGAAGAAGTTTTTTCTTGCGACGCGAGTTGGAAGGAGGACGCGGGGGCGGGCGCACAGGGGCGGCGTGTGGCGAAAGATCGAGAGGGTCGAAAGAATTTGTGTGTGCTGACTGCCCACACACAGTGACATCCTCCACCCCGGCCGTGCCAACATCGCCAAGGATGAGCTCCGCGAGAAGCTCGGTGCCCTGTACAAGGCCACCAAGGACCAGATCAACGTTTTCGGTCTCCGCACCCAGTTCGGTGGTGGCAAGACCACCGGCTTCGCCCTCGTCTACGACTCCCCCGAGGCCATGAAGAAGTTCGAGCCCCACCACAGATTGGTCCGCGTCGGCCTTGCCAACAAGATCGAGAAGGCCAGCAGACAGCAGCGTACGTCGAGTTTCCCGGGTCGTGTCGCCGTTGCGGTATTGGGAGGTCCGGCATTGAGATGTGTCTTTGACTGTCCAGCCGCTGTCCGACCGATATTCATTTCGGCCATCGCCTACATCATCATCCACGGCCAAGTACTGACATCATTCGCTCTACAGGCAAGCAGCGCAAGAACCGCCAGAAGACTCTGCGTGGAACGGCGAAGGTCAAGGGTGCCAAGAAGAAGAAGGAGTAAGCGGTTTGCTCTGTTGCCTAGGGTCAGGGCTCATGAGGGATTCCCCGGGTCGTACGTACCGAGGACGGCGTTGGTGGAACATCAAAATGAAAATTTCGTCTTGGGCTTACGTTCCTCGGGGCTTCTCTCATTTTATCATGGGGTCATCCATTCGGCTGCGGCCATGTGCACTATTCGACGCAGAAATAACGCGGTCCATTTGCATCACCCTTTGTGTCTCTCCGACGAGGATAGTCGGGGCGCAACGAAACTACTAGAGTCTACGCGGCGTGAAAGGGGGAATGGGTTCATGATTCTCTCAGATATGAAATGCATCCAAAACAATTGTAGCCGTTGGTCCCCATGAACATGTGTCTGTGAGGTTGCTGGGTACGAACAAGTCGACCCCTCCCCTACGTAAACCCCAATTGTTTAGGGCCTTTTCCGGCAGCCTCGACGCAGCCAGTACAGTCAATATGCATGTCATAATTCGTGTCGGCTCGAAGGAGGCCGGACGCACCGTCCGCTGCCACGACCAAGGCCCAGCCCAGGCACCTTCGAACAACTCACCTCCAGCCTGTTGCATAAGTTCAGATACACCGTACGGTATGTTGTCCACCGTGTAGTGTGGCCTGTCCCTTTGACAAGGATAGCTGAAGACGCCAATACCAGTGACATGCCAGACAGGTTCCGCGACCCTGATCTCAGCCCACGTCGCCCCTCTCCACCACCACCACCAACACTACCTTTCTGGAGCGAAGATGGCCGGTCCAGAGTTCCAAGTCTCGTACAATCGGCCCGCCAGCAGTTTCCAAAGCCGAATAAGCCTTTCCGCAAGGTATCCCCCCGTAAGGGTATCCTTCCGCAGAATGCTTCTCTAGATGGACGTGCGATCCACCTGAACTATCGTAGCCCAAGAGGTCATTTCCTCGTCGCCGGAGGGTACCTATATAAAAGCAGATTCAAAGGATACCGGAAACACGACGGGCATCTGCTGTGAATTACCAGCTCTCCGGAGACGTTGATCCCGAACGCAGCTTACGCCGTGCTGCTGGTACCCCGTAATCAGCCACCGTCTCGAACACAAGCGGCGCCTCAACCACAGCGCAAGGCGTCGTCTCTCATCCTCGCCGTAGTCGGTGTCTTCTTCACGTCCCAAAGAAGACCACTCACGTAGCCGAAATCTCTGAGGTGGGCATGCGCCAAATCTCCTGGTCTGGCACGCCTCCTAGACCTCGTCTGGCAAGCCTGTCAGGTCAAGCACACGCATACAGAAATCCAGTACGGTCGGGGAGACTCCCAATGTTAATTTCATCTGACTCGACCCTTCGTTTCCAGCCCTCGTCACGCAACATGCGACTGGCTTGCTTATACAACAGGATTCGCTCGAACCAAGATCAACTCTTGTCCCAGCCCCAACCCAGAAGCGTCTCCGTAGAACTCCCATATATTCACGCAGCCTTCTCTCAAGCCTGTATTTAATTGTCGAAAGGTCTGGTCTGGTGTAGACGTTCCTCAGGTGTTATTCGTGTGATATCTGTGCCTTTGTTTAATCTGTTCGTCAGGACAACTAAACACACATAACATCCTCCTGGTGCCCAGCCTTAGATCCAAGTAAACTAGAATTTGCCGTCGTCCCTCATCTCTATCCCCTTCGTTTTCCTCTCCATGACGAGCACAAGATTTTGCGCCCTCGAGGAGTCAAAGTGACGAGAGTTTTACTCAACTTGATGACAGCGTTCCGCAACCTAGATACTTGCAAAGGGTCACGCGACGCAAATTGACAGAGAAGTCCTCAAGACGCAGCTCAAGGCATCATTATAAGCCAGCGCTCAGCTGCTTGTCTTGACTTATAAACTAATACCAAGCTTACGGTCATTCGTGTTTAATGATGGGCACCAGCATTCCGTGAGATGGTGATAAGGACGTTCTTCCGTTGTTTGCATTACCATGTTCGCTGAACTGCTGTATATAATACCCCAGAGCCCCATCGCTTCGGGTTTTGCCCAAGCAGGTTCGATCTTGAGCTTGAGTGCTCTTGAAAACGGCCAACCTGTTCTTTGGGTACTTGTGGAAAAGTCGGTGACGGGTTTGTAAAGGTAGTACAGGAGGACCGTCGTCCGGCCTCGTCTCTCCTCGCCCGTGTCCAAGTATTTCCATGACGACTTTCGAGGTCCTCCTCTGGGTTGAAGGGTATGCTGGATAGGTTTTGCCCTAGAAACTAGTAACCTACCCGATGCGAAAGACCTTTATGTGCTCTATATGGTGGGCTAAGATCACACCTCCCTTGAATGGAATGGCGAAAGCCGACTACTGTTGCTGTTGGCCTTCGGGAAAGATATTGATAATGGGAGACGACCTGTGCCCAAAGCCTACTTCCAGAAACCGGTCGTGCTTCTACATCGCTGTGCGCGGTGCTCACGATCAGGACACGTCCTGAATACATTTCGACTCCGATATAAAAACACAGCCATTACCTTGACGGTCATCTTTACAAACCAGCCACCCTAAAATGAATCGTGCTTTCTTACGCCGGCTTATGTGATTATGCAGTGTTGTGGCATATGTCAAGTTCCACAGCCGAACATTTACCACGAACAATCAATGCAGTCGTCCTTCGTCATCTCCCCTCCTAGTGTATTCAGCCCTCCCGGAACGTCATCTGAAGCATAAAGTATTCAATTAGACGGATTCGGTGGTGCCGCCGAGGATGCCCTTGTGCCTTGAACAACGTGCGGGCAACATCAACATGTGGGACGCTATCGAGATGATGGAGAATCCATTTCTTTCTCGCTTCAAACTACATTCTCGAGTATTTAAAGGCGGCCAAAACCGACTACATTCCTGGAAGTTCCAAATCCCCCTCGAATGTGGAAGCAAACTTTCACATCTTGCCGCAGACCATTATTGATGGACTTTCACGCCGTGGCATGTAGTCGATCAACACCACATCACATGTCATTTGGTATCATAAAAACATACCACCGGTTATGAATTATATCAGTCCGGGAAGCCCAATTCACTCCCAGGATTCCTCTCGGGGACTTTGCATCATTCCGGGCAGGCGGTAAGCGGTTACTATAAAAACATCGGTTCTATTCTATTGCACACAAAAGCAGCGCCATGATACCTACCAAGGCTTCATCTGCGAGATGCGGCCAACCGCCGAATATCACGAGAAAAAGGAGATTGGCCGCATCTCACATCATCGACAGCTCAGGCCTCGGCGTTTCGCAATGCTTTGTCGTGGTTCCATCCCCATGGACAGGGTAGGTCTCCCGGTGCGCAGGCAAACTTCAACCTGCGCCGCCGTCCTTCATCCACGTCCCGAACGTATTCCGCATCGCCTCACTTCTCACCTCTCACGTCAACCGTCGCGACTTTCAACATTCAAAACTTGCTTGAGCCGAACCGCTACCGGACACAATTCATCGAGTTGCAACCGGCCGTGCAATCTTTATCGCTACGGCGTTAGTCTTGCCAACCATGAATAATCGAAACCACTGTTGTATTCTTATACTGCACGAAACCATGGAACCTCCAAGAAGCGTCTACCCAGTCTCCCTCGCTTAATCCATCCGCAACTGTGGAAATTTTGATTCGTAAGCGGTAGAGGCAAAAGACACTATATCTGGGTAGACGCCTCCCCACTAGTGACTCCGAGAACTCAACTTGGTAGTCTGGGTATTTGCAAAGACAGTATCTGAGTCTGCTCCCGCCTGCCACGGTCTCCTAGCCACATCCCTACCATTCTTTTACTTCCTACGGTACGAATCATCCGTCCAGCGCCGTCTTCCGTAGACGTTCTAGTTGTATTCACTACCAGGGACGTTGCTGTCGAATGCCATGACCGCTCTTGCCACCGTTCTGAACAGGTTAGACACATCGCAGCCCGAGTGAAAGCTACACGGAACAGTTGGAACAGACATCTTTGCCTCCTGCGTTCCAGTTCGGAAAGCACTGACAGACGAGATTCGTTGGGAGCAAGAGCATGCTCACCCCTAACTTGATTATACACCTGATTAGCGACCTTTCATCGTTCCCATTAAATAGATCGTCTAGCACCCGCTAATCCTCACGACTTCTCGCGACACCTCCCACAGTTGAACCTCATCAAAGCTCCCGCCATGCCATGCTCTAGTTCTATGTATCCCCCCCAACTGGTATTCCCCTCAACGCCACCCAGAAAACACATAGACTCATCCCAAACGCCAGAGCCGCACCGTCTAAAGTTCCTTTAGCCGCTTGGCCGGTCGCGCTAGCGAATCATCCGGCAACCCGCTCCTCTTCGTACCCGGCAGACTACTCGTCCTAATATCATTATCGTCCTGACTCACCCTCCTGTGCGGATACTCCACCTTTAAGCCCTCGAAGCAGTGCGTGTTCAACCGGTCGCCCGTCGAGAAAAAGGGGTGCTGCAGTGCCTTGGCTGCCGTCAACCGCTCAACGGGGTCGTATTCCAGCAGGCTCGCGAGGAGCTTGTACCCCTCCTGCCCGAGACTTGCCAGTGGCGTGTTGCCCTGCGGCGCCGACGTCGTGCTCTGGTTGATGGTGCTGTAGTACCACTTCTCGAGGTTCGACCCGTTCTGCGGAGGCGGTGGGGCGTGGTGATGTCCGTGGTGGCTTCTGTGATGGTGCGGGTGGTGTTGATGATGCGGTGTCATGGGCGGCTGCAAAGTTCCCAGTTGTGGGTACTCGGGCATGGCCGTCAGCAGCGGCCACTTCTCTTTGGTGGGGATGCCCATGATGTCGACAATTTTCTGCATCTGGTTTCGCTGGAACGGAACCGTTTTCTTGCTGTCCATCTTAGCCTCCTCGCCTTTAAATATCGGCCGAAGAGACAGCAGTTCGGCGAAGATGCAACCCACGGCCCACATGTCGATGGCGGGCGTGTAGTGCCGCGATCCCAGGATGAGTTCTGGCGCGCGATACCATATTGTCACGACAACCTTATCACCGCTAAAGAGCGAGTGCAGTGGTTTGTCGAAGCGTCTCGCCAGTCCCAAGTCGCCGATCTTGACCTCACCTGCGGACGTCACCATAATGTTGGCGGGTTTGAGATCGCGGTGCAGAACCCAGTTCGCGTGCAGGTACTGGCAGCCGTTGAGCAGTTGGAACATGATGCTCTTGATGGTCTGCGGCGGAATGGGGTGGCGTGGGTTCTGAGTGTGGTGGTGAATGATCTGCAGCAGGTCGTGCTCGGCGTACTCGAAGACCATGAAGATACACTTGTCCTCGAGGATGATCTCGACGAGCTTGATGACGTTGGCGTGCTTCATCTCGGTGCAGAGGGACATTTCGCGGATTGCGGACTGGGAAATGCCCGTGTACGACACCTGCTCGCCCTCCTTGTCGGGCTTGAATTTCTTGATGGCGAACTCGCCAGGCTGGCCCTGACGGCCGAGGGCCTTGTATACCCGGCCATAGGTTCCGGAACTAATGAAGCCGACGACCTTGTATCGTTCAATCACGCGAACCTTGGGTTGATAGTTGATGTGACCCACGCCGCGGTCTGCCGGATCTAGGATGTGGTTAGTGAGATGTGGGTAGATCGCGGCTGAACCTGAACTCGACCGAGAGCAAGAAAGAGGGGTTGGTAAATACAGGAGTTGCGGCTATGGCTGTGACTGTGCAGGCCGCCGTAGCCGACGCCCCTCCAGATATTCATGACGGGTATGAATGAGAGTTTAGAGAAGGCGGATGGATGAGATGAGGTGAAGATGCAAAGACACGATATGCACTCGCTCTAACGACGACACATGTCTCTCTCGTCTCGTGTAGCCCAGTCTTGCACGACTTTATAATGACGGCGACGAGGAGTGAAACTCCCACAGCGAACACTGCGCCAATATGAGAGGGGAGACAATCACACGGACCAAAGCCAAAGGACTGACTGGATGGGCGGGCATCCCAAGCTCACCGCCGATCTAGGTCCAGACCTCGGAACTGGGGGCTGAATGAGGCAATGGGCCAGAAGCTGTGGTTTCGCGGGGTTTAGGCGCGATTCCAAAATTTAAATAAGCCGCAGGCAGAATGATGCGGTACAAGTGCAAATGCAAATGCAGATGCGGCGCAGGACAGCGGAGACGAAGACGAAGCGGCGGCGGAAGAATGCAGCCTGCCTTCCGCCGAAACACCAGCTGGTGGGAAACCTGGGCTGGGATGGCGGTCGTTGGTGTCTTTCCGATCTCCGCCTGGGCGTCCTGTAGCGCGAGCAGAGCAAGGAGGGATGGGGAAGGAGAGAGAGAGAGACTGAGGAAGAGGTGGGGAAAGGAAATTAGTGTATGAAAAAGATTTACGACTTTAGACAGGCGTAAGCGCAGACCCAAGAATTGAGGCCCTCTCTCGGACAGATACGTGTTTAAGGTAGGTCAGGTTTACGTTGAAGACAGGATTCCCGGCAGCCTGGGATTGGGGGGATGGGAAGGATGCGGAAGGTCGTAAGCTGGGGTAGTTTCCGCGTGGGTGTGGTGCGTAAGGCAAGGAGACAGACGTCAGGCAGGTTGAGGGTCTAAAATTCGGAGACTGTGATGGGTGCCATATGGGACCGACTTCCGAGATGGACCAACAGAACTTTGATGGTCATGCGGATGATGTGTGCGCCTGTGTGATGGTTGTCGCAGCAGACGTAGGAAGTGGTGTGTGTGAGAGGTGGCGTCAAGGTGTAAAGAGAGCGAGTATCCGTGTAGAAACAGACAATCGTCGTGAAAGAGTTGCAGACGGTGAGATACGCGGCAGACGGAATAGGAGGAGGTCCAGTATGGAGATGATACACAAAGCCGAATGGAAGACCCGGGGAGGAACTGTCGATCAATAAAATGAGGAGACCAATTGTGGATACAACAAGTGGTATCCGTATGGTCCTCGGGTACCACTGACCGTCGGGCGAGCCAGGAAAAAGAAACGAAACCGATTAGGGGAAACCCAAGCGGGTGGGCGAGGGCTGATTTTGGTTGGGATGGTCAGATGGAGATGGGCATGCTGAAGGCAAAGGCTATGGCGGCAGAAGGCGGCGATGGCGGAGTTGCAGACGAGATGTGATTTGATGGAAAACCCCGAGGGATTGTCGTATCGCTTTCCCATGCATCCCCCCGAATACTTTGGCTTGAGTCTTTTTCTCTTCTTGCAGCCCAAAGCTTCGCCGCTCGCTGCCAATCTCGCCCATAGCTTGGATCGATGTATGAAGTGAAGCACACTGCACAACATGCTTCGGGAATCTCGCACGTCGCTTGACTCTTTTTTGTTTTGCTTCGGTGTCGCCTCAAACAGCACACTGACATCAACTCGAGTCAGGCAAGCCGGAACCGAGCCGAATGGGGGTTGACGAAGCGCGTGTTTGGAGTAAAAAAGGGGCGAAAACGCAAGGGAAATGATAGCCGTTCGTGTACTCCGTACGGAGCATAATATGTAGGGTGTCATGGACCGACTGTGACGGGGCAGAGTAGCGCAACAAGCAAAGCGGAAAGCAAACGTCAAAACTCAACTCACCTTCAAACGCAGCCTGGACACTCCTCTTTAGAGTGCCCGTCCGTACCGAGCCGGGCCCAGATGCCCCGGATGGCGGGTTCGTCAGGCTCATCATTCCGACGGCAGCGAGCTTATCGGCAAACTGCTTTGTGGCTCGTAACCGTTTTCCCTCTTTCTTTTCCCCCCTCCGTCAAATTGGGTCGGTCCGTTTAATGCACCTCGGCGAGACCCCCTTTTCCCTCTCTTCGTAAATGATGTCTTTTGTGCTTTCTTCCGTCTCCTGCCTGAGGTTCTCTCTATTGGTCTCAGCTTGGATCTCGTCACTTAAGCCTTGATGCCGAGTGGTCACAGTGGCCCCAGTTTAGAGGCTAAATTTGAACCTGTCCCGGGAACTTGGTCCGTTGCCTCCTGGTGATTCGCAAGCAAACTCGGTCCAGATGAGGCAAGATGGAGACGGTTAATTCCTCTGGCGGTGGGTACTGCTCGGCGCAGCCTGGATCTGGGATAGAGCTGACGGAAGACAGGATGGTCGTAGAGGCCGTAGCTCCGCCGTCTGGAAAGCCAAGGCTTGGGTGAAAAGAGTATAAGAATGCGATTGCGCTGCAGCCCTGAGGTAAGGTGGATTGTTTTGTCGCGTAAGTTTGCTTGGGTTGAGCGTGGCGGTGGTCCAAGTCAGTCGTCAGGCGAGGCCAGGAACCAGCCTCGTGTGCGTGCGCCTTCGGCCCTCGTATCGAAGTTGCCAGACGACAGAGACGAGGATAGCGGGCGGCGGATGGCGCGATAGCCCGTCAGACCGGGCGAGTGCTTTGCGCTTGCGCTTATGCTTTTTTGGAGATGTTGCGGCGCAGACAGATCTAAATCCGTCTCCAAAAAGGTATAATTTGAAGGCTACGCCGGGAGTCGCCAATTGGGGAAGTTGGCGAAGAGGACAAGCACCGTAGAATCGCCAGTCACTGCAGTTGACTTCGCGGCGGTAACCTCTTGACAATAACGATAGCCGGTAATGAGATAGCGTTGAGCTCAGATTTCGGAGATCGGAGAGCAGGCGCATGTGCATGTGCAATGCATCACCCACTCGGCTCGACTTGACGTGGGCAGTATATCTGACGTGAGGAATTAACCCCCCAGGTCGCGAGCTGACCGTGTCTGGTTCGCTGCAGTGTATCCGTACAGAGCAAGAGCAATCACACAACGACTGGGAATGCGATGATCGGCGTCGTGCGTGTGCGCAAGTCAAGTAGGCGAGGGGCAGATTTTCGGTGTTTACTGTGCCCGACAGCAGCTGGTGACGATGGCAAGTGCGGAGAAGCTGCCAGAGAGGTCGCGTCAAGCTGGCAAGGTGGGGGCGGGACTGGAAGAACGACGGTGAATCGCAAAAAGCTGATGCGAAGGCAATGCGATGAGACTGCGACTGAGATGGAGGTTGCAGGACGTGACGAGAAGAAAGGGTGTTGAAGACGTCTCACCAAGAGCGATAGCAAGAGAAAGAGCAGGCACTCGTACGTGACGTCCAACGTCCCTGCCACTGTATCCGTACTGCAGCGCTCTCGGCAGCCCAGTGTGCTCTTTCGGTCTTGGTGTCTGAAGTCCCTGCCCTACTGTCGACCAGTGTCAACCAGCTAGTCAATGCACTGTACATGGACATGATAGCCTGAACTTAACCCCTCCGCCAGTTCGTGAAGCTTGGCTCCCAAACAGAGCTCAATGTTCCCTTTACATACTAATCCTCCGTACAGTTCACCATGGTACGAGGTCATCGTCATCAATTCACATAATCCAAATCCAGCGCAGAATACTCCGTAGCTACAGAGTCTGGGTTAAAAATTCGTCAACTTTTTTCGTTGGAAAACAAATGAGGCTCTAAACCTATCGCATGCATGCCACTCTACCAAAAAAAGAAAGACAAAGACCATCGTCGTCATCTTTCGCAGGACGGACTGATTATATCGTTTAGTTCGAGTCAAATCGAGGCCCTCAGCATCTATCGCGGGCCCAGCTTCTCCAGCACACGCGGGCCCTGCTCATCCCACTCCTCCTTGGTAACCCACATGCCCTCCTTGTCCGCCATGATGTTGGCCAGCACCGCACCTCCGAGGAAAACCATGTGTCTACGGCGGGGTGGGTCCTCTATCCGGACCTTGAACTTGCTTAATCTCTCCGGATCGCCCTTGAGCACCCTCGTCAGCCACAGCTGCTTGAGCTCCTTCTCCAAGCGCGAAGGCAGGCCGGGGTACATGCTGCTGCCGCCCGACAGCACGATGGCCTTAAACAGCGACGAGCGGACGTCGACGTCGGCCGCCTGAATCGTGTTGAAGAGGAACTCGGCGATGCCGGGCTGTTCGCAGTCGACGAGGTGCGGCTGGAACAGGCACTCGGGCGCCTCGAAACGCTCGCTTCCCACCCGAATTACACGGCCGTCCGGCAGCGTGTAGCTCTCCACCAGCACCGTCGTGTCCTCGCTCAGGCGCTTGTCCAGCTCCAGGTCGTACGACACGTAGCAGAGCTTCTCCTTGATCTGTCGCACCGTCTCGAAGTCGGCCGTTCGGTTGAGGGCGTATCCGCGGCGCAGCAGCAGCGCGATGAGGTTGCGTGTGACGTCTCGGCCGGCGACGTCGAGTCTGCGCGTAAGGTGGTTCAGCACGACCGACTCGTAGACAGGAACGATGTGGGTCACGCCGTCTCCCGAGTCGACGACGACACCGGAGCTGAGACCTACACGGACATGTTAGCCCCTGGATATTGTTGACTGCGCGGTGTCCTCGTATCGTAGATTCGACGTACCTTGGGCGTACAGCGCCAGCACGGCCTGAATCGCAACGTAGACGCCGCCGAAACCGTAGCGGTCAAACATGACCTCGCACATCTGCTCGCGGTTGCGCAGTGGGTTCATAGGGGGCTCCGTCAAGAGGATCTTGCGGCCGCGCGGATCCACCTTCATCTTTTCGAAAAAGGTGTAGTCCCAGAGGTGCTGCATGTCATCCCACTTCTTGACGATTCCGTTCTCCATGGGGTAGCTGATCTGAAGCATGGTACGGGCGGCGGCGGCCTCGTCACCGCACATGATGTCCTTGATGACCACATCGTTGGTATCGCCTTGCTCCTCGGTTCTCAGGATGGGTCGGCCGACGATGGACGGGTACTGGAATTCGGGGAAGTTTTGCGCCGCGTAGCCGACCTTGAGGAAACCGGTTCCTCCGTCGAGGACTGTTCGTTGACACAGTGGATCATGTCAGCCGCCTCCCGATCATCACCGCAACGATAGCTTCGAGGTGACGAGCCCGGCGGAACATGGGCATTGGTACTCACCGATGGGTGCCTCAGCTGCCATTTTGAAAGCAGAAGCTGCAGGGCTGTCGAACAAAGCTTCTGGTGACGACGGGAAGGAGATGTGGTTGGGATTGGAGTTGGGATGGGACTGGGGAGGGCGGTGCAGCAGCCGGGAAGCTGTTACGTCTGTGTCGTCGATAGTGGGGTTGCTACTGGCTGGCTGGTTGGGTTGGCACGTCCACCCACTGGTGCAGAGTCCTTGCTGCCTGGTGCAGCATCGTCAGACAGTCGTGGCTGAGTTGCTGAGCTGAGCGCTGAGTATCACGTGATGCCCCGCAGCTCCCGACCACGTCGTAAAATAACTTTACGTAAGGCAATTATTTGCGCAGTACTCACGTCGTAAGGAGGTAGATAGCATGCCTTCACCGTAGACGGGATACTCGAACTCCAGGCCTCATTACCTGCAAGCAGACTTCCAACTGCTGGCATGAAGGTTCAACCATTTATTTGTATTGCTGTAGCTGATTTACAATATCCAAGCCACGATCATATTGCAAAAAACGAAGCCCGAGTTACATGAGCGTGAGCAGCATAGGCAGCCACACTACGGAGTATATACACTAGACCTCAGTGACACCGCCAGTGACACTCGCAATAGCCGCAAATTGTCAGCAACAGCGTAACCGGACCGGCAAACCCCACATGGTCGGCCCATTTCCCCACCGTCTGAAAGCCCCGACTCGGCCGTTTGGATGGATGGGACCCTTAAAGTGCGCGGAGTAGCTTCCTTCCAAACTGTCGGACGGATTTTTAGTTTTCCTTTCCTGGCACATCGTCACCTCTTCCAGTTTCTCAAGTCACAAACGCCTCAAAATGGCCACGCGACTTCTCCGCCGAAATATCCGGATCCTCGTCATCAACCCGAACTCGTCGGAGGATATGACGAGGGCAATGGAGAGAGCCATCCAGGGAATGCCCCTGCACGATGTAAGCCGGAATCACCAGCATGATGAGAGCAGAATGAAGACAGATGTACACAAAGCATCACAAGAGCTGACTGTGGCATAAGGACCTCGAAATCCACACTTACACGGCTCCAGCCGCTAGCCCGGCAAGCATCAACGACGACACCGACATCCAGCTGAGCACTGAAGTCGTCCTGGAACACATCACCAACAATGTGAACCTCCAAGATTACGACGGCGTTCTAGTCGCCTGCTATAGCGTCCACTCCCTCGTCGAGGAGCTCTCCCGGCTGTACCACGACTCCCTGGTCGTCACCGGCATCTTCGAGGCAAGCATTCTCACAGCGACGTCCCTCTTACCTCAAACCGGCGTACCCTCTTCCAAGTGGGGCGTCGTGACTACTGGTGAGTTTTGGGAGAAGCATCTGAGCCACGGCGTCAGGGCATACCTCGGTCAAGGCGAGCAGTCGGAGAATGGCAAGTTCGGCGGGGTCACCTCGACCGGCTTGACTGCCGGTGATTTCCATCATGTTTCCGCGACCGAGGTCAAGTCTAGGCTGGACCAAGCAACGCAGCGGTTACTGAAAAGTGGCAACGTGCGCTGCGTGGTCATGGGCTGCGCTGGCATGGCTGGTCTCGAGGAGATCATCCGTTCCACGGCTGTCGACGTCTATGGCGAGGACATGGGAAGTCGGATTTCCGTGGTTGACGGCGTCAAGGCAGGTATTCTGCAGATCGAACAGACTGTCAGAAGTAGAAGATTATTTCAGACTGGAGCTAGATAACAACAACCCGCCCTAATGTCTACCAACGCCCTAGAACTCCCTACCTAAGCAAGCATAGCAATGAGACATCGTGATTCCGCGAAGCAGCGTCTAGTCAACGCGCCGAGTACGGCCCCAGACCTCATCAGCATCCTTCTTTCCCTTGGTCTCGGGTACCTTGACAGAAACAAAGAGGGCAAACAGCAGTGCGAAGCCGGCGAACAAAAAGTACACCCAGCCCGCGCCGCCGAGGAGCTGGTTGAAAAGGTTGTTGACGATGGGGAAGAACTGGGCAACTAGGAATGTCGCAACGTAGTTGGCTGCCAGAGACCACGACTGAGTGGCACCGACCGCCTCCTGGCCGACGAGCTCAGACGCAAGGATGAAGGGCACTGGACCGAGGCCAACAGCGAAGAAGGCCACAAAGGAGACGACGGACACGGCCGAGAGGATCTTGACTCCGAATTTGATGGAGAGCGCGAGAATCAGAGAGCTCGTGCCCTGGCCGATGATGGAGATCAAGATGCACCTCTTCCTTCCCAGCTTGTCTGGAAGCGGGGAGCATGCTGCTGTGGTGATGAGGTTGACAATGGAAATCAGAATCGTAAGCAGTGCAGAACTGACGGGGAGGAGATCCGTCAGGAGAGATACCGAGTACATGATGATGGAGTTGATACCGCAAAGCTGCTGGGCGAACATGATGCCGACAACGGCGCCAATGGCTGGTCTGTAGAGCGGCTCTTTGACGACCTCGAAGAAGCCTAGGTGGACTGGCGCACCCTTCTTGGAGAGACCCGGGGACTGAGGCGGAGCGGCCTCACCTTGTGTCAAAAGACCCTCTTGCTCTGCGTTGACCTCATTCTGGTCCCAGGCCTCAACCTCCTCGCGGATGTCGAAGTCCTTGCCGCGGATGCGTTGCAGGGTACGGCGAGCGTTTGACGCGTCGCCATTTGCGGCCAGCCAAGCGGGACTCTCGGGGATCAGAAGGAGACCAGATGCCTGGGCTAGAGCGATGAAGATGCCCGCGGCCAGAATCCACCGCCATGCCCTTCCGTAGCTCAAGAAGAAGCCCAGCGTCTGAACGATCAGGATGCCGACGTTGATGGAGACCTGGGTCATGGCACCGAACAAGCCACGCTCCTTAGGAGGCGCAATTTCGCTAATGTAGAGGGGCACAATGACGGTCGAGGCACCAGCAGCGGCGCCAGTGAAGAAACGGCCAATTGCCAGAGCAGGAGCTCCACCAGCAAGCGTCTCAATGATGGCGCCGATGATGTACAGAATCGCAGTGGCTCGCATGGCGGGACGTCGGCCGCGCTTGGAAGAGAAGGGCCCGGCACAGAGAGCGCCGACCAGGCCGCCGACGGTGAAGATGGAGGAAACGGTCGCGAAGACAGCATCCGACATGGGAATGCAGTCGGGGAGCCAGCTCTCGGTATCGGGCGACTTGGAGTGCACCCACTTCAGCAGTGGCTCCTTGGCTTGGATGGACTTTTTGCGGCAGGTGATGACATCTTGAGGTGCGTTCAGTTCGGCCTAAGAGCGAAAAGCGCAAGGCATTGGTATTAGTTCCAATCGTGATCATGGGAAGCAGACGACGTCAAGAGAAGCTCAACGTACCAGGTGAAAGCCAAACTGCAAGGGACCCAAGGTCGAGACAAGAATCAAGACCAGGAGGTAGAGGCTGACATCGTGCATACACTGACGAAGACCCGCAGGAGCCATGTTGGGCGTTTCTCTCGAGCAATTGCCTTTCTCTCTTCTGGTCCGAGCCGAGATGGGATCGTGGTGAAGGAGAGAAACTTTGTGAGGTTCAGCTTCGACCAGAGACGGACAAAGACGATGGGAGGTCGGATGGTCAACCTCCACTGAAGCGAAGCTGGGGCAATGCTCCGGCGGGTACGGATACAAAGGACCTTATGCCACAGCTGCTTCATATCACTGTTACGAACCCCAGGGCGCTCAGTTGGGGTAAGAGAGGGACGTTAGCGTACCTGAGTGCTGCAGCGCCACGGTGACCCTCGTGTTCCGAGTTCCGCATGTGGGGAGGTCCAATGATGATCAGCGCTTACATCACCAGGAAATAACCCTGCTCGGTGAAGGCGTCCTCACCTGCGACACTGTGCCGACCCAGGTCGCCATTATTACGATGAGGCCTTTACCTCAACAGTATCTTTCTAACATCTTGAGCATGCAGAAAAGAAATCGTCTTCATTCGAACTCCACCAGGTGGTAGCAGTTTTGATTTCCAAACTCCAGCGACTCTACAAGCGCTTGTCCAAAGCCTGACGAAACCAAGCTCACCGTTGTCCGTTCGTGCAAAATGAAGAAAGATGCGGCAGATTCTTGGATTAAATGTCTTATTATGAATTGCCTACTGATTCTTTTCAAGCGCCCGTTGAACGGCCACCTCAAGTGTCTCAACATCGTTGGGACCGACCCCGATGCTTTCATTATCCGTCTTCTCGTACAAGGTGCCACCCTCGGCCCAGATACGCCGCAGAGTGAAAATGGTCGCGTAGGGAACACCATCAGCCCATGCCTTTTTCTCGGCCTCCTTGAGTTTCTGCAGTGGTGCGTACGAAGCATTCCATTTGGCGCTGGTCTGCTTCTCGAACTCGGCCAAGATCTCCTTGGGAGTTGCCACAAAAGACTGTACCTTGAGGGCCTTGTTGTACGACGCCTCAGGGTGTCTGAGCGATGCCACCAGGGTCTTTCCAACACTGTCCAAAGTCAGCTTCTAGAACCACATACACGAGGCGAAGCGGCACCTACTCTTTCATGGTGATCAGGCCAACCTTGCCCTCGCCGTCCTCCACCAAGATGGCCTTTTTGCTCTTGACATCGAACCCGCCGGCTTCCGGCGCCAACGGGGACAGCGTCAAGAACATGTCGACATATGGACCGGTGACGAGGTAAGTGTACTTGAGGCGCTTGACGTTCTCGCGAATGTACTTGCGTACCTTGAGTTTCGCCTGGTGAGGCTTCTCCTGAGCGCTCTCGGGGCCGTACTCGATGTCTGTGCCATATTCCGAGGGGAAGAACCACTTCACGGAGTCGGTCTCCTCGGCCAATTTGATGAGGTCGATCTGCTTCTCGATAACATTGCGTCCCAGGGCCGAGACAACAGTATCGTGGTTTTCGTACGCCGCCTTGAGTTGTTCTGAGTTCTCGACATCGCCAGCGATGACCTTTGCGCCCTTCTTCTTCCAGTCGTCCAGCAGCTCGGGCTTATTCTTGACGGTGTTCTCCGATGTGAAGACTGTGACTTGACTGAATGCAGGGCTGGCGTCCAGCAGTGTCTCGGTGATGAAGACGCCAATGTTGCCCGTGGCACCAAAGACCAGAATCTTGGAGGGATTGAACGACATGCTGGGTAGATGTTGTCTTGCGTCGTCCTGGTTGACTACGTAGTGGTGCGGGGTAGTTCGAGATCACAGTATACGGTCTATGCAACCAATTGATCCTCAGACAGACGCTCGACAGAGGACGCGGTCGGATGATGGGTACTTATAGATTTACTTGGATGTAAATGCTACTCTTGGCTCGGTGAATATGGATTAATAAGTCGAGCTCCGACCTTCGGGAACTGACGCCATCTGAAGACGTGATTGGAGGTCGAGGAGGAGCAAGATGTGAGGGGAGCTAGGCCACCCCACCGCGTCCTTCGCATCACTAACAGTGAATTGGTGGGCGTCAACATCGTGCGAGCATTTCACAGAGTTAAAGAAGTTTTAGATGGTGATCAATGCTATCGATATGGAAATGAAGGGCCGTTGAAGGTTGGTCTGAGTAGGTAGGTAGGTTGTGAGAATGAGGGAAGCTTCAAGAGGCTGACACGGCACGTTCGTACCTACCTACGTTGGAGATAACTACGTTAGGTGTAACCTACTGTGTACTCCGTACTATAGGTAGGTGCTATGTAAAATAAGGCAGTTGTACAAGTACCTGGCAAAAGATACGTACTGCCAGACCCTGTCTGGTGGTGTTGTCTGAATGGCTGCTGGGACCCACTCACGGCGAACGGGCGACCCCACCACCGATCGGTGAAGTCTGCCTCGAAATTTTTTATTTTAATTGTTGAAGTTCTTTTTTAGATGTAGGGAAAAAGCGTCATCGCGACCCGCTGGACGTCGGCAACTAAAGTACAACAGCTGCACCCCCAGCAAGACGACAAACACTACCATGTCGGCAATCGACTCTCCATCTGCCAGCAGGCACAAGTCCGACAAGAAGAGCAAGAAGGACAGGAAGGAGAAAAAGCGCCTGCGCGAGGAGGATGCCGAAGCTGGCGACGAGCGCAAGCACAAGCGCACCAAGAGCTTGAGCGCCGCCATTGTCGACGATGCCGACGATAGCGATGCCCCCACTGGCTCGCAAGACCTCTCTGCGATTCCCGCGACCACCAATGACGAGCCATCACCCGAAAAGAAGCGCAAAAGCAAGAAGGACAAGCAGAGGAAGTCGGTAGGCGAAGACCAGGAAGACGCATCAGACGCCGAGCCCCAAGAGAAGAAGGAAAAGAAGAAGAAGCGCAAGTCAGAAGCCACCGATGCCGAGGCCAAAGATGAAGTAACCACATCGGAAAAGAAGAAGAAGGAGAAGAAGAGCAAGAAGTCCAAGGCCGCGACCCCCGAGCCCGAGCCAGAAGCCGTCGTCGAGGAAGAGCAAGACCAAGATCAAGACGCCATGGACGTTGACACGCCCGCCAAACCCTCGAAATCCAGTACCACCACCACCTCATCCTCGTCCGCCAAGGTCCACCAAGCCCCCGACGCGCCCGCCAAGCCCCAGTTTCCCTTCTTCACCCAAACAGTCTCGCTATACCTGCCCATTTACCCCATAGGCTGGGATACGCCATGCACCGCCGCCGCGACCCAGCACCTCGAGCCGCTCCTGAACCGCTACGTCCCCGACTTCAAGGGCGTCCTCCTCGCCTACCGCAACGTCGCCGTCGCCGAGCAACCCGGCCGCCGCCACGCCGCCCTCTCCGACTCTGACCGCTGCGACCTCGTCTCCGTCGACGAGTACGCCGTCGGCTTCGGCTACGTCACCGCCGACATCGATCTCTTCGTCCCGCGCCGCGGCGCCTGGATGGAGGGCGTCATCAACCTCGAGAACGAGGGCCACATTGGCGTCGTGTGCTGGGGCAAGTTCAACGCCAGTATCGAGTCCGCCCGCCTGCCCACCGACTGGCGCTGGGTCCACGCCGACTCGGAAGAGGCCGCAAACTACGTCGACGACCCCTTTGAGCAGGCAGAAGGCGCCGACGCCGACGCCCAGGCCGCCGAAACCGAGCACGGCGCCGTGCGCCAGATTCACACCACCGGCTTCTGGGTCGACGGCAACAGCGACAAGGTCAAGGGCCGCGTCCGCTTCCGCATCAAGGCCTTTGACGTCGGCATCAGCGGCGACCACGGATACCTCAGCATCGAGGGCACCATGCTCGACGCCGAAGGCGAATTGGAGGCCGTCAGGCAGGACGCCGAGCAGGAGCGCCGGCGCAGGGTGGGCAAGAGCGGCGGCGTGCTCAGCAAGGAGCGGCGCCGCATGCCCGACTTTGCCGTGACCAAGTTCGGCGTCGTCGAGGACGAGGAGGAGAAGGCGTTGGAGAAGGACGTGTGGGACAAGACGGAGCCCGCGCAGGACAAGGAGGAGGGTGACGCCGCAGCGGCGGAAACGGAGGCGTTTACGGGCATTTCGACCGAGGAGGTTTAGGCTGCCTGCCTCTCTCGACAACCCCAACTGATGGCATTTCGGGCGTTTTGAGGCTTAGGGAAAACTGATAATGATATGCTGTACATCATTCAAGAGAGTTACTTGTCACCTTTACCTTGCGCTCACGTATGAAGTTGGTCTGATTGAGTGGTCTTGACTTGGCTACTCCACTCGTTCTTTGGCGTTCAAAGAGATGCATGTTTAAGAAACGACCTCCTCCTCCCTTGCGGTTGCCCTTCTCCCAAGCCGCTGTTCACTTCCACTCCAGCTCAGCCATCATAATAGCTTCAAGAGCAGGTCGACGCCCTTGTAAATCGTCATGGCCCTATCAGGCGCCAGGCCTATCTCGTCGAGGAACGTGAGGACCAAAATCAAGCCACCTGAGAAGTGTCAGACTCATTATCTGACTGGGTCTTTTGACAGCAGCGAGACTCACCCAAGCAAGGAAACCGGTGACCCATACCCAGCTTCACGGAAAACTCGGCAAGGACCGCGAGTAGCGCGATACCCAGATACGAATGTGCCGCCAACTGCAAAAGGCCACGGAGAACCGACATGTCCAAATTTGTTTCGAGATGTTTCGTGTTTGTATATCTAGAGCTGTGGTAGTATTTGTTTGAAACCAAACTATTGCCGAAGAGATCCTTGAGTTGTCTTAGGGATTAAGTCTTGGGTTTGGGCGTCATTGTTGGAGAATAGAAGGGGAAGGCAGTTTTCGAGGACTAACTGAGCCGTCCCAAATGGAGTCAGTGATTCACCGCATGATTCTTCAATCGTAAGTAGTGAAGTGATTCACTGGTGACTGCAGGACGAAAGGGACAGGCTTTCATCGCAAATGACCTAATTGTGCCTTTTGCACAGCTTATCTGATGAATGCAGAATGGCTTTTGAAGATGGCCATCTAAGCCTGTAGTGGAAAATGTTAGTTCTTATGTTTGTAGTAGAGGCTGACAGACCTACCCGACATTCACCCCAGCTGCATTTCATAGATGGAGCAGCAGTCAGTCTCTGACGGGGATCGACTCCAACATTATAGTCTTGGAATGCTCTTTCCTAGTTTATTGGGAACCCTTATCAAGCAAACCTGGGCGTAGTGGAAACCTTCAGAATCAGCCTTATGGAAGGATAGAGCAAGAATTCTCTTTTACTCACCAATGGCGGCTGGAAAATGCATCATACTTGTATATCAAGCTGGATTCAAGCTCATGAGACTGCTAGAAACCTCAAAATGTTTGGTAATGAGATGAAAACGTGGATCAGCAGAAAACTGCTGGCTTTACATCTTTGAAAACTTGAAATGTGTCAAGAGACATATGGAGTGTCTTTTCCAGCTCGCTTGATAGTTTCGACAAAACTCCGTCCAGTATTGTGGCAGAAGGTTCGTTTTGTCATAAATCGGGAAGGCGGAAGACGCTGATTCCTTCCGTTCTAGACAGCATTTAGGTGGCAGTAGCAGCTCGCTATTCGGACATGCTCAACAATCACGGCAAATAGCAGAAACGAAATCTTATAAAGCGTTCGATTCGTTGACATCTCTTTTGATAGACTATCCGCCTTCGGGGACACGCCCTAAACTTGCCCGAGAAATGACTACATGGGTCCTCATCATGATGACCCTACGCAAATATTCAAGTAGCCGCCGCTAGCTCAGCTGCAATGTCGAATAGACCTCCGGCCGTAGCAAGTGACAGATCTGCGAAAGACTAGTCAGAACGTTTTATTTTGCTGCTTGAGAGCGAGGATTACATACCGGTCACAGCAGCATGAGGGCAAAGCAAGGAATGCTTAGGGCAACACCATGGCGAGACGCTGCAGAAAGGCGAAGACTCCTCCAGCAGGCACAGCGGCGCCGAAGACGACAGCTTGGATTAAGGCAGCGAGACCTCCTGTCAAGAGATGGTCAGATAAGTTCGCGTCACTCCTCGAGATTGGGAATAGATTACCGGCGATGGGGCCCGCAGCTCCGAAGCCGATGAGCCAGAGGGAGGCTTTGAGGGCCAGCATGAAGGGCAAGGCCAGAAACAAGGGCATCGTGGTTGATGGTACGATAGATGTAGAATTCGATTGAAATCAGAAAGCTTCTCTTTGAGTTGTTGTGTTTGGGGAAGTAAATTTCTTGGGAGGTGTTCGCATGTGGACTTTTAAGAAGGATGGGGTGAAGGTTGATGTTAGCTGTGTGAGAGAGGCAGCCCGGGTTGGAGCGGTTGACAGGAGGAAGGCCCAAAACCACCGGCCACCTCCTTCCCTGCTATTTTTTATCATGACACGCCCATGTGCCAAGTCATTTCTTTGGCAATCCGCTCGGGAGAGTGACTGGTGGCGCCCTTACCAAATGCTTCAGCTCGTGCCGTGATCCTACATACAGCCGGAGAGACGCCAAAGCAATCGGTACGAGAAAATTTGATGGAGGTCTCGATATCAGAAACACTGTACTGCTTGGAAGATCACCGGCTACGCTGGTGACTCAACCAGGCTGCCCATATTTAATACGAATCCAAGGTTTCTCAGAGCGATTCGTGAGAACCCCAGCTAGCAGCAGAGCAGTACGACATCACCAGAAGTTTGGAATATGTGACACATGCCCCTTGAAGAGGCCATCAGAAGATAGTGCGTGAGACTGAAAATGAGAGTCCGAGCTGTCTTGTTTCCATGTTCCTACGAATCTGCAATCGACGCTACCATTAGGTCCCTACGGGAACCATTCACATCCACTCGACAGTCAAGCCCAAGTCATGCCCAGGCTCTGCAGGAACGAGAACAGGGCACCCTTCGAGACGTATCCAGCATATCGTGCCTGCCACCAGGAGGCGAACGTGCCTTTCAAAGAATCGTCAGTCAAACTGTCAGGAACATCACTGACGTGCCATCAAACATACCAGCAACAGGGCCGAGTTCGCCAAACCCAAGCACCTTAATCACCCACGGCGCGATAATGACCAAGACGCCAAGGGCAACGAGGGACACCAAAACAGGGTGATCTTTCGCCCACTCGAAGATGGCGAGCGCAAGCTTTGTCGCCTTGTCAATCGCCTCTCTGATAACCTTGCTGATGGTGCCGCGGTTCTGGACGAGAGTCTCGACCCCTGGGGGCTTTTCATGGGTGACATGCTGGTGGGGAGAAGAGGCAGGGCCCAGAAGGTGTTTGATGAAGTTTGTGCACTCCATGACCAGTATGGCAGTATGATGAAGTTTGAAAGCCTGAGTTTATTCTCTGCTCTCAAGACGGATCAGAGGGCAGAAGGTGCCTCCCTCTTATAGACCACAACTTGGCAAGCCCTCTTGCCGCAAGGTGGCGCCAGAACTGACGGCCTCCCGCATCAGTCTGCCTCCTGCATCAGTCTGCATGGTGGAACTCAACTAACCGCCTTGCATGCTGGTCTCGCCTAACGGAAGAAACAAACTCACATAGCAAATGACCCATCCAGCAAAATACAGAATGCCAGTAAAGAGGTTGACCTCGGGATAACGAGACCGCTGACCGGCGCGACCAACTCATGGATCGCTCAACTTGTTATGCATGCGCAGCGTTTATCTTGGTTCGACACCAGAATGTTTGACACTGCCCAGTCAACAGCAAGCCGTTGACCAGGCCCTCTCCACGCAGCCGTTGAGACGATGTGTCGCATCTCGAACAAAAAATGAATTGCGCGAACAACCTCACAGTTTCACTGCACCATTCCTGCAAAGTCAAAAGAGTGGGGCCCTAACCAGGATTCGAACCTGGGACCTCTCCCATGCGAGGTGGTTAAACCCTAAGGGAGAATCATACCGCTAGACCATCAGGGCTGACGATGATGTACAAGTTTCCTGCTTGGATGGGTGGCCTGGCGAAATTGTGGGAATATGAAGATCCCATAACTCAGCCGCTCTGTGTTCGACCTATCACCAGCAGCCTCAATCCCTTTAGTCTTCAGACAAAGAAGCTCCGCGTCCTAATCGGGGTTCCCTGGGTAGATGTTTTATTGCGTTGCATAGTAGAGTTAATAATTGTACTTCACGCTGTCGCGTGAAGCTGGCACGCATGTGAATCTTACGACCTCAGCATGCATACTAATACCTGGCGTTACACTACTGGGTTCTTCTTCTTCGATCGCTGGAAGTCGTGCTTGTAGACAATCAGCTTTCGTACTTTGACTGATGTACTAGTTTCTCAGAGTATCGCAAATGGAAGTCTGCGCGGCAGTCTTGTCGTTGTTGGGCCTCGCATCTACCTGGATACGAGTCTCGAAAACTGAAGCTGTTCATGTCCTCTGATGCTCGAGAGCCTCATAAGTCGCCTTTTCCAAGCACTTGGATAACAGCTTCTCGATTTGAGGTGAAAGCAGTGCTTAGGACCAAACAGGTTGCCCTCAAAATGTGTGCATTTCTCCAGACCCAAGTCTTCGTGGCTGGTTTTCTCTCCGTCATGTTTGGAACAAAAACCACTGCTCGCCCTGCGATGGTCGAGAAAAAAAATGGCACTGACCTTTGCACTGAACCGAAGAAATCGAATCTCTCAAGAGCACAGACTGCCAACGTCTGCCTTTCAGCTGTTTCGCAAGACTTGCTTGAGCCAGCCCCCAATGTTTCGCGTCGCATTTCGGGCCAGAGCAACGCCCAATCGACCATCAAGTAACAGCATCCGCCATGAAAGTGTCTCTCAAAGAGTTACGCAGTTTCCATAGAGGCCTAGCTACGTGGGTCTGCTGTGGCATCAATGGCCCTACGTTATAGACAGCCTCCATGAGATCACATCGCGCCTGGAGCTCGACACGCCGAACTCCCGTCTACGCCAACTCCCGCGGGACGTGCCGGGCCGAGCAAAGTCTATAGGTCGCCTACTTTTGACAGCGAGGCAGTCGAGAGACAGCTTAACGCGATGCCAAAGGTAGTGGACGGCAGGTTTCTGATTTACGAGAGACACTCAATGCCATGCCATGGCGTTTCCAGTCTATTCATCAGTTGCTGGCTTACCGTCGGCAGGCCGTGATGTGTAAGGGCTTATTGATTCGCCTGGAATACAAACACTCTCTTTGCAGTTGCATTGTCGCCAGTCTTGGGGTGGCAATGGTCTGATCGGATCCGAACTGACATCGTTAAGCACTACCCAGGAAGCGTAATAGACACTTTTGAGATGCTTGCCTTGGTTGAAAATGTTTTGACCAAAGAAATTGTAGTAACGGGACACGTTGATAGTGGCCTTGAAATGTATGAAATGGAGAGTGAAAAAGCCGAGCAATTCTTTCTTACAATACCAGCTCGCCTGCCAATAACGCTTCAACACATCAAAATGTCTTAGCATGATAGATACCCTCAACTATCGAAATCACTGAACCGTACTCAAGTCTTCCAAAACCTTTCGTCCCCTCAGAGCATCCTCCTCGTGGCCCGGCTCCCGAAACGTCTCCGCGATACCCTCGTCAACCCAGGCCTTGACAGCCGGATGCCCCAGCACCCTCTCAACATACGCCGCAGCGGCCTCGCTCTTCAAGTCGATCCCAAACGTCCGCACCCTAGTCGCCACGGGCGCGAAGAAAGCATCGGCGACGCTGAACTCCGGCCCCGCGATCCACGGCCCGCCGAACCTGTCCAGCCCCTCCGTCCAGAGCTGCACGAGGCGGTCCACGTCCCGCTGCAAAGCGGCGTCGGGCGCGCCGAGCTCGATGCGCAACGCGACGTTCATGGTGCACTGGTCGCGGATGGCCTCGAAGCCCGAGTGCATTTCCGCCGCGGCGCAGCGGGCGTACGCGCGTGCGGTCCTGTCCGCGGGCCAGGCGGAGGGGTGGGATTCTGCAACGTACTCGGCGATGGCGAGGGAGTCCCAGACGGCGACGTCGCCGTCGACGAGGCAGGGGACTTTTCCTGACGGGGAGAATTGGAGGTAGGCGGGTTGACGGAGGCCCGGGGAGAAAGGCTGGAGACGCTCTTCAAAGGGAATAGAGAGGGCTTTGAGGAGGACCCATGGTCTCAATGACCAGCTGGAGTAGCGCTTATTTCCAACGTAGAGGATGTAGCCCATTTTGAGTGCATGCAGAAGTTTTGGTAATAAAATTTGTCAAGACTATGTTTGTCAAAGAAAGAATTGCAGACACTTGTATATACGTCAACGGCTTTATAAGGTGTCCCGAATTGACTCAATCCGACGATGCTTCAGGCACACCTGCCTCGTCCAGGGAGCAATGACCCATGTGGGTCCGATGCTCGGAACCACGTTCGTATTCAGACTTAGTCTTGCCTCATCTGGCAAGAGCTGAACTTGGGCCTGGTTGAATGTCAGGACGAGTCTTATTTGAGGTAACATGCAGCGTGGGGCGGGCAGTTGTGAGAAAATGTGACGAAGCAACAGCTAGTAGGGAGTTGCGGAGTGGTGTTGCGATGATGCCATGCGTCATGTCATTGGAAAGGCGCCGCGAAAGCAGGCGGCGGTAGTGTAAAGCCAAGAAGCTGAGCTATTGTTGCGGAGGACATTGCTCTATGCGGGCAAGCTTGAGGCTATATGACCAGGTTGGTTGCGCATGTGCTGCCTGTCCCACCCTCGCAAGCCGTATGTATACATTTCCCTTGTTGTCATGATTTTGCCATGCGGAAGTGTTAAAAAGGGGAATAAGTTCTAATTAGTGTCCGGCAATAAACAGTAGAGTGGGGCCACCCGGGAACCAACCCCCGTGCCGACCCGGCTTGGCCCCACTCCCGGGCTGTCTTTGCAATAGCCGGCGTCGGTATCCCTTACGGAGACACTCAACGTGCAGGAAGCTCGCGACTAGTACAGCTACGGTCTACACTGTATGCTGAGAAGAAGCTAAACATGCTTCTGGTGATGAAGTGATGAAACAGAGTCTGAAAATCGACGAAATGACTTTCGTTTCGTGTTGGATATCGCATTTCTTAAGTGGAGATAGTCATGACTGAGAGCCAAAGAAGTCTACGCCTGCAGTCAATCATCACCACCAGGGAAGGGTACACTGTATTGTTAGCTTCGTAAGAAGAAGCACAACTGCATCAAGTTCTGTTTGCATTCTACGTGTGAACAACCACCATGCAATGCAATCGCCTCAAGTGTCATCCCAGTAGCCGTCGACGACATTTTTCATCTTGGGAATTCGCCCTTAATAGTTGGTCAAGAACCAAAACGCCGAAAAATGGTGCCAGGCAAGGGTGCCCTGAAGATCTCCAAGAGGCAACGGAACAGAGCCGACTCGCCCATTGATTGAATCTGCGGATTACATAAGCCATAATTTCTAGTGACGGACCCTGGACGGTGACTTTTGCGCCTGCCAATTTGTTTCGCTACTCGAGCTCGAGCCAGTAAGCCGATCGATACGAAACTTCCAGATTGTCACCACCTCGATTCCCTCACCTCAACCACCACAACCCGCGCTTGAGCATGCTCGCGGCACCATGGGTCTGCCGCCGGTGCCTGGGATCGCTCCCCAAGCTCTCGCGCACCCAATTCGTTCGCCATGCTAGCACAGGCAAGCTCCTCCTCCATCCTCCACACTCTCCCAGACATCACCAAATCATCACCTAACACCCTCGCCCAGATGCACCCGCAAACCTCCCCCCCGCCCTCCTCCAGCGCGCGCGCAACCTCGCCCAGGAGCACGCCGCCCTCTCGGCGACCCTCGAATCCGAATACTCCTCCAAAACCGCCCGGCGCGTCGGCGAGCTCTCCTCCGTCGTCGACGCCCTGCGCGAGTGGGAAACGGCCCAAAGCTCCCTCGCCGAACTCAAGTCCCTCCTCCTCTCCAAGGACAAGGAACTCCGCGACATGGCGCGCGACGAACTCGAGTCCACGACGGGCCACCTCGGCTCCCTCTCCCGCAAGCTCTCCGCCTCCTTGACCCCCAAGGACCCCTTCGCCCACATGCCCTGCCTGCTCGAACTCCGTCCGGGACCGGGCGGTCTCGAGGGCCGCTTCTTCGCAGACACCCTCTTCAAAATGTACCGCCAATTCTGCGCGCGACGGGGCTACCGCGCACAGGTGATAAAGTACGAAATGGCCGACGCGGCAGGCGACGCATCCACCGCCGCGGGCGAGCAGCCCCTCCAGGAAGCCATCATAGAGGTCCAGGACCCGGGCGCCTACGACATCTTCCGCGGCGAGGCCGGCATGCACCGCGTCCAACGCGTTCCCGCCACCGAGAGCAAGGGCCGCACGCACACCTCCGCCGTAGCCGTCTGGGTCCTCCCCTCCTTCCCCGAAACCGGCACCGGCGGCGCGGCCGAAGAGGACGTCAACAACCCCGAATCCGACTTCTACATCGACCCGGCCGAGGTCAAGATCGAAACCATGCGCGCCCGCGGCGCCGGCGGCCAGCACGTCAACAAAACCGAGTCCGCCATCCGCATGACCCACGCGCCCTCGGGCACCGTCGTGAGCATGCAGGACAACCGCTCGCAGCAGCGCAACCGCGAGGACGCGTGGAAGCTCCTCCGCTCGCGCGTGGCGCTGCAGCGCCGCGAGGCCCGCGAGGAGGCCGCCGCGCAGCTGCGCAACTCGGTCCTCGCCAAGAACAAAATCACGCGCGGCGACAAGATCCGCACGTACAACTACCAGCAGGACCGCGTCACCGACCACCGCGCCGCCATCGACGTGCACGACCTGCCCGACGTGATCGCCGGCGGCGAGACGCTCGACAAGGTGTTTGACAGCGTGCGCGACTGGATGGTGTCGCAGGACATCGAGGCCATGGTCGCCGACGACGAGGCCGCCGCCGTCGTGGCGGAGGGCGAGAAGCAGAAGCCATGATGCCTGCTCTTCGTGATGGGCGGGCTAGATGTGTATTATATAATGTAACTTGGATGAAAAAAAGAACAGCCGGGGAAATGTCAGACACTTGCAAATATTTCACAAACATCATTTTTCATCATCGAGAAAACACACAGTGGTGGTTGTGACGCTCTTCTCGCCGTAAAGTTGCCTGTGGCCGACGATCAGGGACCACCCCAGCCGCAGCAGAAAATCCTCGACAGCCAGTCAAAACGAAAAGTCGTCCAAACACCCCGTCAAACGTGCCGCAGATCGCCAAGGCTCGGGGACAGATGCTTTAAAGGACCTAGGCTTTAAGGCTGTACGCTTTCAACGGCGAAACCCAAGGGTCCGCGACAAAGCGCCTCGCGCGTGCGTCTGGGACCCTTGAGACAAGAGGGCTTGGGAGTGTGTCACGATAGAGGCCGAGCTAGGTGAACGCCGTCATGTAAATAGTCTTGTGTCGTAGTCTCCAGTAGCACAAGAACCCCTGATCAAATCGCGCGATGACCAAGTCAACATGATGTATCAACAGTTAGATTTTACATTTTGACTACCTCGATGTGTCAACTACAAGAGAGGGGATGTCATACAGCCGTCGGCATGACAAAACGACCCAAAGTTTTGCTTTCCCATCGCTGTTCCGTTAGCGTGCCTGTGTGCCTGGAGTTTCCTCTCCAACCGCCTATTCAGCCGTGAAGTACGCCGCGCTATGGTCAATGAATAATATACAACAAGTGTTGGGAGAGGTAAAAAAGATACAAGGGACAGGGGGGAAGCGGATTCTCGCGGGCTGCCCAAGTCGTAAACGAGTCAAGGCCGTCAATGGTGTACAATATCACAGTGTGTTCCCTCCCTCAGTCCGGTTCACGCTTCCCCACGTCCGCATGAGACGGGAACACTACGCCAACTGGCGTTCCCGCCTCATCATTTCGAGCACGCCGACGACGCCGTTCTTTCGCAGTCGCTCGAGCACAACGCGCATGCCCTCGCGGCTCTTGCCCATCTGGTCCTGCGTCTTGCTGGACGCCAGGTTCTCAATGCTGCGCTGGATGCCGCGCGCGCCAAGCCCGCTCACCCAGCCGGACAACCACCGTCCCTCCTTCTGCTCAGTCTGCTCGGGGACGTTGCTGGCCTGGTGCGGCAGCTGATCCTTCTTCCCACCTCGGAGCCTATCGCCGAGACGGGATTTGTAGATCACCGTCGTCGTAACGTCTGTGGCCGCATCAACCGGGGCGTCGGCAGGGAGGCGGAAGTCCTGCTTCTCGACGACGGAGAGAACGTTCATAAAGTTGAGGTTGCGGCTCTCGGTGCGCATCCAACCCTCCCGCATGTCGACGACGGACTTCTCGAGGACGTAGCTTGCCTTTTCGGCAGAACCGCCGCCGGTGATGGAGGCGGGGAGAAGTTTGAAGACGGGCGCGGGCATACGTGACTTTTTGAGGTGGATGCGGGTTGTGTATAGCCTGCCCGTCAGGGGATCGACACTGCTTTCGAGGGTATCGGTGCTGAGCACATGAGCGCTGAAGGGGTTGAGCTTGGGAGAGGAGTATCGGAGGAAGTAGGCGAGTGTGACGGTCGGAAAGGGGTGGGAGTAGGTGTGGTTCGTGGTGTGCGTGAGGACCATCTTGAGTGTTGTGATGATGATGGATTGTCGGCGAGCTTCAAGTTTCGATTGACGTCTTGAAACAGAATTCGGATGCTAGAAAGCGCTCACGTTCGTCGAGGCGAAGAGGCCGTTGGCATTGGGAGTCTGGTGCGTGCGTGCAGCCAGCTGGATGCAAACTTCGAGGGCTGTGTCTCAGAAGGACGAAGTTGAAGCTATATCCGCCGCGGAAGCTCAGCCACCTGGTGGTCGGTGTTTTTTTCAATGTCGGGATTTGCTCAATGCAAATGGTCGTGGTCAAGCGGGCGAGTGTGCACTAGAAGAATAGTGAAAAAGGGAGGCGTCCGCGGCAGAGAAGAAGAGGGAAGTTTGTCAATGATGAGGAGATGACACTCTGTGGATGGGGTGGTGGTGAGGTGGTGGGAAGAGGGGACGGGACAGCACAGCAGGCTGGAATGATGTAGAGTGTAACGACACCCGTGCGCACATCGAACGATAGGTCGAGTGATTTTTGGGAGAGAAGCTTCCGTGACTTTTTGCTTTCACCTAACTGGTAGGAACCCAGACCCGACTCGTCCGGGGCGGCCACCGGGATGTTCCAGCGAGTCAGAAGCCACAGCAATCGTCTTTGTCCTGGACAGAGATGGCTGTTGATTGGCTGTATGATGCGAAGGCGCCCGCTTTTCGTCACACGAGCCTGGGCCTCTTTGGTGGCAAAGTCACATGATGTGGAGCACACCGAGCAGACCTGCATCACCTCAGCTCACCGAGAGCTCCATCTCCACTCTGAACTGACAGGTACATTGTCCCTCGAGCTTTTGACTTCGTCGATGAAACATACCGCAAGATGACGCTGCTGTGGTGGTGATACCCGCACACCGAGATAGTGTCGCCAGTAAAAGCAACCTGCTGTTGGCAGTATTCTGATGGCAACGGATCTCTTCCCCGGGCTTCTTGATCACTCTGTCCAAAGATTGTTAGGACCAGGGATTCGCCCGATTGGCTTTGGCGTTGGCGATCCGACCGATGCAAGCAATCGTGCGATCTGACTGAGTAGGGAGAAGCTCTGGTGGTTGTCACTGAGTCGGCCAACGTGAACTCGCATCCTAGCTCAATCCCACGGCACGATCCCAACCAAGACAAGTGGCAGGTGGCAAGCACTTCCGCTGAGCTGGCAACTTAAAGGTATTGTCTTGCAATTCAGTGCTGAGGGCATCTCTACCTAGAGCTCGTTCACTACCAGGAATCATGTCCCTTCCCGAGGTCTGTCCCCCAACTATCCGGGTTGACTATGGTCTTCCGGAAGCTCGGCAAGGTGATACTGCGTCCCAGGACCATCAAAGTGCTGCGATCCCGGTAACATGCTATCGTACGCGGCGTTCTTATCCTCCATATCATCGGTCACAACTTGAGTGGGCTCGGTAGGTTGTACCATTCTTGCCTTTCTCTTCCACCCCCTTAACCAGAGGAACACAACAACCGCGGCAAGGGTCATCACTCCGATTATAGCGCCGACCGTTCCGCCAATGACTGCCGCTTGGGAAGCCGTAGTGCCCCCGGCCTCGTTGTCCGGAGTCGACGTTGCAAATGTCGGCTGCGTGCTCGTCGTCGAAGAAGCGGCCACCACCTGCCCGTTAACGACGCGAACACCTCGTCCCGCTTCGCAGCACTCCCTGGCCTCTTGATCGTTGCCGCAGCAGAACACGTCCTCGTTCCCGCACTTTGTTACTACCACGTCGGATCCAGTCATGGGTCCTCCGTCAGTCCCCGTCGCTACGGCACCCGTCAGTCGTCGCCCTCTCAGCCATCGGAAAACATTCCTGTTTATCACTTACCTGCATCATCGGAAACACAGAGCTTCAGACATTTGGGTGACTGCCACGTCGGGTCGGTGCAGCTCTCTCGCCACGAAACCCTGCCTCCCTCGTTCCAGCAGAGCCCGTTCGACTGGCATTTATCCCCAGTCGCCGTGTTGCAGCACATGCTGTGCCCATTACTCTCGCATGGCTCATACTTGTTGTTGCCAATGTTGGTGAGGTCGTGTCTGTTCGTGCCGTTTGGAACAAAACATCGCCTTTGGCCGGCTACGATTCCGATCAGGGCCGAGGCCAGGATGCAAGTGCGTAGGAGCTTCATGTGGAATACAGCGTGTAACCTCCTTGACGTGTAAAAATGCAACTAAAAATTTCCATGCGATGTCAGAGCAGTCGAGGAACAGAGACGGCCAATATTCTTAAATTGATGGGGCGCCCAGGCCTGTTTATTTAAAAGGCCTGAGGAACAAGACGCTTGCTTGACCGCGCCATCGAATTACGCTACTGATATGGGACGTAGAAGGATTCGATATGCTGAGTGGCGTTGTAGCAACTGTACCAGAGTTGAGCCATCGCGCCTGAGGGCCGTGGGAAGCTTGACGATCGTTTCGGAGGAAGCCACACGATAGCGTCCGAAAAAGCCCTTGCTAAAAGCCAGCCTTGGCTTGAGAAAGCGTCGCAAACCACTCTCCTTGGACTCCAATATGACCAAAGATGCTCTTTTCATTGTTGCTGACTACGAATTGCCCGGTAGTTGAGTCTTATCGGGGCTGCCGTCCTATCCCGCTGCCTAGTCTATTAGCGCTAGCATGCGACCGAAATAGACGCCTGATGTGCTGTTTACCAAAGTGATCTTTAATGACTCGTAAACACGGCGAAGCAAGGAATAACAATTGTCGGCTTAGACTGGCCCACCCAAACTTGCACCTTCACAATATGGCCTGGTCTTTGTCTAGACTGCCTCATTGCCCATGTATATCGTCACACTGGAAACGGGCAAAGTAGCTACTCCGTTGAATGCCATCCGCCTGAGCTGGCCCGGAAGTCTTGCAGCTAAACATTAGCACCTTCCTCCAAGTGAAGCGGTAAGTCACGGTGATCCAGGTACCACTGACTGAGACATTCCAAAGATGGTGCTCGGCTCGCCGTCTTCACTGTCTCTCACGAAGACGCCTTCGCTCTCCACCTTCCAGCCCTGCACACCGCTGAACTGCACGAACTGAACTGCCATCTCCCATGCCTCCCGGTCGGCAGCGTCGCCGCTTTCGAATGTCTTGAGTTCGAGAAACGGGCTGTCAGGGTCCGGATCGAACAGCTCGCGGAACAGCATCGAGTACGACGTGTTCCGCTCCATCCATAGATCGGCAATATCGACATTGCGCATCTCTTCGGCATCTTGAAGGATATCGTTACGCGGTACGAGTTGGACGAATAGACGATCGACGCGAGGCATGTTCTGTACGAGGGTGTTGAAGTGGCTGGAGAGGGGGAAAATCCCGACGTACGAGAGGTCACAGATGGTCGATGGGACGAGAGACTGGTCGTTGGGGTATTCTTCAGCTCCGAGGATGGCCCCGAGGATAGAGGGCGGACGCTTGAGGTAGTACTCGTAGGTCTTGTAGACGCGGGTGGAGGAGCCCTCGTTGAGCAGCAAGGCCTGCCATGGGCGCACGGTGAAGAGATCGCATGGGACGTGCGGTTGGCTGGAAGATCCTTGGGCAGAATCTTGATTTGATGATGTTGATGCGCGTGCGGACTGTTGGCCTTCCGTCGAGACCGTCCTGTTCTTCCGGGAAAGCGACAGGATGTGCTGCGGCATGTCAAAGTTCCACGCGTCACCGAGGAAGAGCATACGGGAAAACAGCTGCGCCAGGATCTTGGGCGATGCGAGTAAGGTCAGGCGCACAGGGTCGACGTGCGAGAAAATGGTCCTCCAGAGCCAGTTGTAATCTTGGCTGTATGAAGCCTTGCTTGCGTAACCGGTTTCCATCAGTTCGACAGCACTCGCGCCATGCGTGGAGATGCTGCTCATGGCGTCGTGAACAACTATGGTCAAGGTAGTGACGTAATTCGTCAGGTTGTTGGCACGAAGAAACACCAGCAAGTCAATGGCAGACGCTGGGTCACCCGTCTCTTCCATGAGGGACAACTCGAAGCGGTCGAATGTCCACAGGACGTGTCGGAAGAGCAGTGGCAGCACGGCGCCACGCCATCGCTTACAGATGGTAGACGTAGTTTTGAGGTCGCGATCGAAGAATATGTTTTGAAGCATCAACGAGGACGGCTGATCGTGCAGCCTCGAGTCCGTGGGCGCCGGCCGGTCTAGGTGTGTAAAGACCTGAGCCAGGATCTCGTTGGGCAGGTCGCCGATGGTGAGAGGCATATTGGATTGATCCAAAGCGCTTTCTCGGAGAGGATTTGATCGTTGGAGCCCGAAATGAACGAACTTGAGCCGCCACTTCTCGAACTGGGAGCGAGCGTGTGCAGCGACGAGAGTTCGTCCCGAACCTTGTTTCACTGAATGGGGTCGACGAAAGGTGGTTTCACCGGGTTGAGTGAGACTCCAAGACGAGGGCTCAAATTGGGAGTTGCACAGCGAAGGCCTCGGTGCCTGCTGATAATTCTTTTGTAGTTTCTTGCAATTGGGAGCTTGAAGAAGCTGTATTAAATGGGACAAGATATATGGGAAGATGAAGAGGGGAGAAGTGAACCTGATCCATGGATGTCATCGGGGCCCCGCCCTGTAAGGTAAGGTACGGTGCCTACTCTGTAAGGTACGGGATGGCAAGCCCCACTACAGCTAAGATAAGATAAGATCCCTTGTTATCGATAAGAGCTTCTTGTTGTCACTAAACTGCAAGCAGGTGCCCCCCAAGCTTCCAACGAAGAACGTCACACCCTCCACACACCTCGCTACGCATACCGAATGCTACGCTAAATGTCCATTGCCGAGGTTACTTTGACAGATATCTTTCAAGTTGAAGCACCTGAACATGGTTCACTTGCTTTCCTCTTACCATGCAGCGAAACATCGACGTCTCCACTGCGATGCACATCATGTACCCAAAGACACTTCCGTGACTCGACATTGTCCCCGGCTCCAAACTGCAACTTATCACGGGGCCACCATCGTGACTCAGTGGTAGTTGAGGGGTCTTCCCATTCCGTGCCATTGAGCAGTCGGCTTCAGTTCAAGCCATGATAAGCGAAGGCGGGAGAAGCGGGGGCTGTATAAGGGTGAGTGAGAGTGGTGATGATGGAACCCGGCATCTTGGAGGGGTAGAAGACAGCCTAGAAATACGCTTCAATATTCATCACTCCTACCAAATCTAATATTGACCCTGGTATTTTGGTCGACTTTGCCATATTGCACGGTGCAGTTCCTGAGCCCGTCAGTCAAAGAGCTCATTATAGCTGCCCAGAACCAACGGAAACCCCTTTTTCGCGCCAAGCACATGGTCAGTCATTGCTGCGTCCCAAGGCACCGACGGAAAACCTCGCGCTGGACGAGAGAAAGGATGTTGATGTTGCCACCTACGAGGAGCTGAACCGCCCTAAGGAGGAGGTGTCAAATAGCTTGCCAACACGCAGCCAGACCTCGGCTTTACGCCACCAATGATGGTGAATAACGCCGTCACCAGTTCTGGGCAACTTCTTCCCCGGCCTGGAGGGCTCAAGGAAGTCTCAGCGCCGAGCTGGGATATCTTTCGCATATATGTGCCGGATATCGTTGTATCCGTCGCCGAGAGCACGAGGCGTCAGTCAGTCCCTTAGTTCAACTCTGCGAGTCGCCCACCACCTAGGCAACTCGATCGCGCAGCAGGACGTGGTCGAGAAGTTGAAGCTAATGAGGAGGTTGACGGGTTCTTCCTGGCCTGGCGAGTCTTGAGTCGACTGACTCTGTAGATGCCAATCAACGAAAGGCGTTGATCGTGGGTTAAGTGAAGTCGAGAGAATCCTAATCCGTCTTGGCGCCGCGATGGCTGATAGTTAGAGTTCCTTTCGAATTTAACATCTTCGACATTGACTTTCCCATTCTGTGAACCGCTTCTTCACCGCCGTGTTTGGATGGTGTTGCAATTGAGCCTTAGCTCGAAACAGGGTATCTCTTGAGCTTCGCGCTCGAAGTCTACGCCAAACGCCGTTCCCAATACCTTCTCTTTTCTTCCTGCTTCCAGCGAGGGGACGTAGCAACTACGACACTCGTCTGTGCTGATTCTCTTCATCTTCTCCTCGTCCGTCTATTCATCACAAAGGCAGCGGCTGTGGGTTGTTTCCGACCGTCTTGTACAGCTCGCGCAGCTCAAAGTCCTCGTGTCCGCCCTCGGGCACCTCTCCCACGACACGCGCCGGCTGTCCCGCGACGACGCTGAAACTCGGTATGACCATGTTGGGCGGCACAACGGTGCCCTCGAGAATGCGGACGTAGTCCTTGACAATGGCGAATTCGCCCACGACGCAGTCCTTGCCGATGTGCACGTGGGACCCGATGGATGCGGCCTGGATGACGGTATGCTGGCCGACGAAAACGTGGTCGCCCATGCGGAGCGGCATATACGTGAAGACCCTGCACCAAAGGAAGAGGATTAGCAAGGCACGCCTCTACAGTCGACCCTTGACCGACTGACTGACCCCTTATACATGCGCCCCGGCGGTCGCAGCAGGGCGCCCCTCGAGAGGAAGCAATAACGCCCGATGGCGACGGATGTGTTGTTCGCGGGAGCGCCGCTGGAGGGCTGCGCAGACCGGGCGAGGTCGCCGCGGATCATGACCTCGGGCTGGATGACCGTCTTCCCGCCGAGCATGATGTTCTGGGTGCCGACGAGCGTCGCTTTTCGAGCGACCTTGTTGCCCGTGTCCTAGAAGCAAGCTTGGTTAGTCGTGACTTGCTGGGGTTGGGAAAGGAATGGTGATGGATCGACGTACGGTCTCGATATAGTCTCCTTTGGCCGGACGTCGCGACATTGTGAGGGCAGTTGGATTGCGGTGGGATGAGATCTGCTGCCTAGGTACTAAGGCTAGGTACGAACAAGATTGGCGTCGGCGACTGTTGGTGTCGCGACCGTGACGTGGGACGTGGCTTCAGGCCGCTGGAGGGGCGGAATTTCAGCGCTGTCACCAGAACTCTAGGCGCTCAGGCGCACCTAATTTCAACTACCTCTTCCCGTCCCACCACCACTACGCAGCTTGCGGCACCGAGCTCCATTCACCGCAACAACTTGGGGAAAAAAGAAAAGGAACGAATACATGGATGTTATGATCAATATCTGCGACAATTGAGGTAAAGACGACGCAACGAGACGATTTGACTCATCATAACGGAAAGAAGGGGACCGGCCATCTTCAAAAAAGCACAAAAATGAAGATGCGGCCAGTGTGGATTGAACACACGACCTTCAGATTGATTGAATGAAGGTTTCCAAGTCCTAAAGGACCCGCTTCAGTCTGACGCTCTCCCAACTGAGCTATGTCCGCCGCTTATCTTCGAGCTCAATCGTCAGAATGACTGTCTAAGTTACCTTGCATGTCAATCGATCGACCATTTCTGTCAAACATGGCCCGCTCCATGCGCATTTGTATTCCAGCTGTTGCTCCGAAACCCCAGCTTTTCCAGTACTATCAAGGAGCTGCCACTGATTATCTTTGTGTCATGTCTGTGGCCAATGGTGAAGCAAGGGAGCGTCAACATCAATGCCTCCCAGGGCTTAGGAGAATTCACAGTTTCTACACGTACATATTATCAAACGCTGGATATATCAAACACTGGGTATATCGAACACACTAGCAACCTCTAATCTCCCCTCCAAGACCCTCCGAAGAGATGCCTGAGCAAGGCTGTGTCCGGTATTATACTGCCGTCGTTTGTGGTACCTGAATGCGGCTGTCCCATGCCGAACCCATTGAGCGGGAGCACCAACACGTCGCCATACAGCGTCGGCTTTTCCATCCACGACAAATCCGTGATTTGCGCCAAACTCCCATCCATTTTCTAGGTCACTCTTCAACCGTACAGGTAGTCAGCCGCCTGCCACTCACTACAAGACAAGAAGCAACCTAATTCGTATCTCACAAGATAAAGAGAATCAAGAATTAACAGAGAGCAGTAAGGAGGAACGAAACATTTGATCTCGACTTGGACCAAAGGAGTCGCTGGACTAATGGTGGCGTGCGGTCCAAATCCTCCATGCCGTTCCCCTACAGCAACAAGGACCAACGCCAAGCGATTGACAAAATAATCATGAGTTGTCTGAATTTTTCGATTGCGGGCGTAAGTAAACAGCGCAACATCGGCCGAAAAAGCGCGCAGAGCGCTAAGCTTTCTCTGAATAGGTAGCACATTCGACCGTTTTGCATAAGGGAAGGAGGCGATAGTGGTATGCTATCAGAATCTCCCCGGTGAGCAAGAAGACTTCATTCATGATGGTGAATTATAAAGTGCCATTGGTACCAATGGTGGTGATTGCACGTTATCATGGGGAAAATCACAAGTTTATGCCTTAGTAAATCAGGCTCACCTTGTGCCTATGACAGCTCCAACTCGAAGCGAAAGGAAATGACGATCCAAAAGGCTTTCGATTCATTTCGTTCAACCTGGGCCTCCAGAAGTCCCAGTCATTAAAGCCGGCTAGAGGTGGCTGGTTTCGACCAGTTCAACTGCATGTTTATGTTAGATAAGTAGTCATGGCCGCACGCAGTGACACTAGGCCTTGTGACAAGTGTGATGGCGTGTTTCTTGCTGGCGATGCCCAGTATAACCATGTACAGAAGTCGTGTTGAGTGCCAAATGGATAACTGGTCGACGTGCAGAGGGCGTCTAGCTATCTGAAAGGCTTGAAGAAATAAAAAGTAGCTACTAGATCATCTTTGGTCGTACATGGCGTGGACTTTAAAACTTGAAATCGGCATTTTCTGATGGGGTTTGGAGGGTTTCAGACCTTGAATCCCTCAAGAGCATTGGACCTCCAAGTGTCTTCTCCATCAGAGCGAGTCGTCTTACCGTTGCAAGCCTGGCGGCTTACGGTCTGCGGGCAGAAGCATCGGTCGTAAGTGTGTGCTTCTGTGATGTCAAGAGCGGAAGCCTAACTGACAAGATGGTTGCTGCCCTTATATTACGAGATGCTGATCGTTGATGCGGGGTTGTCCAAGTGTTTTGTAGTTTGGCTTTGATCAAACAAAGCACAAGAGATATCGAGTCTTGAAGTGAAAGCAGCCACACACGCACAAGACTAAAAAGACTTGTACAAGTTAATCGGCACCATCATCCCTGGGCTAATCCTCGTTACCAATCAAAGGATGGCCCCGTAGTAAATGGTGCCGACGCGGAGCTGCCGGGCCGGATTTGGCTCATATATTCCGGGCCATGCGGCATTTGAGGTGGGGCAACACCCACAACATGGTCCGAACACGCTCGGCGCGCGGCCCTCGCCGGATTCGCACCAGCGTCCGGTCTCGGCGCGATTGCATCGAATGACTTCGGAAGCCGTGCGGCAATGGCCGACTTACGGTGCGACGTCAACGCAAACAAATCTTCAGATAGATACAAACCCCCAAAACTGGCTGCATTCTCTTCCATGGTCCTTGCCTGAAAGGTTCCCAGTACAACATTACCGAGGCATCCGGAGCGACTGGGATTCAAATCAGCCCGACACTCCGGTGTAGTGGACTGCTGGATGGTTTCGTCGGTATAGGTACCTAATTAGTGTTTGGAGGCAGGAAAAACCTTTTGGAATGATATTCAGGGGGACAGGGCTGAGCCGAGGTCCAGCTACTGCTCATCTGGCCTCTGATTGGGCACTCCCGCGCTGACTAGGCCCCCTGGATAAGTGCGACCACACCACTAAGCCCGTACCTTACAGTACCTAAAGTACCTGGACAATCAGGTGCGCTTTCAGGTGATTACTGAGATGCTCACCTAACCTTTGGCCGTGGAAGCAAAACATCGCCAGTGGCCCAACAGAATGTCACGAAGCGAGAGTGGACCACGATACTCATTCAGACGTCGTACCAAGGATCTGGGTGCAATTGCCAATACCTACAGTACGCTAACGCACTGATATCGTTATCGCGATCAATCACTTGCCGTCCCCTGTACGGATGCCACTTTTTTCGTTCTTTCCTTGCATACAAAGCCAAAGGCATCCCACATCCCATCAATGGGCGCTCCCTCTCTTCTAGCCCAATGCTCCACCACGCTCTGGTGCACCCTCCGCAACGCGCCTCTCTGGATCGTCGTCCTCGTCATCCTGCTCGTCGGCGCCCTTCGCCAGCTCATCCTACCCTCCCGACGGCCAGATCCGAAGTCGTCCTCTAAAACCGCCTAGGCCGACCTCGACGTCTACCGCGAGAAAAAAAAAAAGAAAAAAAAGAAAGAGAGAGGGCAAGAGAAGCGCACCAAACATCCACGATGGCGTCCGTCGCCGCGAAAGCAGCGCGCACCGAAGGCGACCTGGACCGCGTCCCCGTCCGCGTCGTGCGCCTCATCCGCCTCGCCACGGCCGGCGGTCTCGCCTACGCCGCGTACAAGATCCAGTGGCGCGCCGTCCTCGCCAGCTTCTTCACCGGCCCGGGCCGCATCAGCCGCATCCTGATGCTCTTCTTCGCTCTGCTCAACCTCAAGAACATGCCCTTCGTCTGGACCGTACGCTTCCCTTCCGGTTCTCTCCCCTTCCCGTGACTTCTTCCTGACAAACCCTCGAAACAGTACCGCGTATGGCACGCCATCATCTTCCACCTCTTCATCCGCAAATCACCCCGCCTCGGTCCGCGCTCCCTCTTCCGCCCCATCATCTCCCAGTCCCACGCCCCCATCACAGAGATCGACTACAACGTCCACAAGTCCAACTCGACCTACTTCTCCGACCTCGACGTCTCCCGCACCCACCTGTGCACCTACCTCCTCCGCCCGGGCTTCCGCCAGCTCGCCCACAACCCAACCACCAAACTCGTCCTCGACCCGAAATCGGGCCGCCCCGCCCGCGGCGGCCTCGGCATCATCCTCGGCGCCGTCCACTGCTCCTTCCGCCGCGAAATCACCGCCTACGCCCCGTACGAAATGTGGTCTCGCGTGCTCGCCTGGGACCGCAAGTGGCTCTACATCGTCACCCACTTCGTCCCCAAGGGCACCGCCCGCCCCGCCGAGTGGCTCGACCCCAAATTCGGCGGCCGCTCCGCCCGCGTCCGCAAGGGGTCCGGGGGCAGCACCGCCGACTCCGCCGAGTGGGAGAAGAAGATCTACGCCACCGGCGTGAGCAAGTACGTCCTGAAGATCGGCCGCCTGACGGTGCACCCCGCCGTCGCGCTCGAGGCGAGCGAGCTGTTGCCCCAGAGGCCCGGCGGCTGGCAGGGCGGCGACAGCGGCGTCGGCGACGAGGAGGTGGACTTGAGCGACGTGCAGGACGACGGTGCGTGGGATTGGAAAATGGTGGAGAAGAGGCGGCGCGAGGGCATGGTGTACGCGAGGCAGTTTGCGGCCATGGACGACTTGCATGGGTGGCTCGACGGGGCCGACGGAGGAGACGGGAGTGCCTTGGGCAAGTTTGGGCTCGGATAACAAGGGCAATTGCGGGAGAGGGGACTATAAAAGTAGCGTTGCGACTTTCTTCTTCATTCTGTTCTGTTCCTTCCTTTTAGATGTGAAGACGCACCACGAGACAAACCAAGGTGGTATAGATTCGATAGAAAGATTAGATAGACTACATGATTGTACATGATAAAGTAATTTGCCGAGATGATACGGAATCAGTTTTGCCGCTCAACTCCTAGCCCGAGTTCGTCGCACCCATGTCAAAAAGGACAGAGAAAAAGAAAATTGGATGCTAAGCTAAAAGACGAAGCCCGGCGGGTAGGTAACGAGATGACGGAGATGGCCATGCCTCTAAAGAACGAGAGCAGCGACGGCGGCGATGGCTCCGGCCCAGCCCGCAGCCTGGACCCTTCCGGCTGCACCGGGCGATGAGGTAGTCGCCGCCGCAGCTCCGGCGCTGGAAGTAACAACAGCCTCGTTACTGGTAGGCGTGGCGGCGGCAGCTGTCACGCCGCCGGTGGCCGTGTCCCCAGATGCCACCTGCACGCAGATTTGCTGTGCTGTCAAGAGAACGTCTATGACCGTGCGTTAGCTGGGTTCATCTTGATGTAGTAGAGGTGTGGGGGGACGGATGCGTACTGGTCTGTTCATCGGCGGTGCAGCTGGACTTGGAAAGACAGCTCACGACCGAGGGCGTGAGCTCGTTGACCTTGCCACAGGAACACTTGAAGTCGGCAACATCGCAGTTGACCGTCTGGGCGGCGTCGCGGATACATGTTACGGCGCAGGTGGGGATGGCCTCGACGAGCTCATCAATAGTCTTGGCCGTCGCGAAGGCGGCGAGGAGTACTGTGGCGATGGTGTACTTCATATTGGAGATGGTATGTTATGTTTTATGGGCGGGCAGGAGTGCTACAAGACGGTCGACTCGGCGGGAGATGGATGTCTTCAATGTCTTGGGTCTGTCGAGCGAGCGTGGGAACCAGAAGTGACGGGGCCTGCGGTAATATTCTGATGTGCGGGATGCAAACTGGGCGTGAGTTGGTCTTATTATGGCCATAGGAGATATCTGCCAAGACCACGGCCCAAGCAGACGCCTAGAACCAGTTGGGTCCGGCCATGGACAAACAAGCAGAGAGCTCAGTAGCTTCTCGTGCTGGTGCGTAGCAATCCGGATTAAGCCAGACGGGTGGAACAGTGATGGGCATTTCTGGCGAGGCGAACCAGTAGTTCGCTGCAGCCATGGCAATCTGCCTCTGGCTGCTATCCGCGGACAGCTCAGTGACGATCGGCCAGCTAGCGTGTTGTGCTCTCTTGGCTCGCTGCCGCGGAATAGAGACTAGCCATGAATGTCGTGGTCTGATTCGAACAAAGATGCTCAAGAGGGCTCCAGGCAGAGTCGGGAGCATCCATCTGGATCCTCGACGTGTGGTCGCGTAGACGATCCTCCGCAAACGTCCAGGCGTCCAGGCGGAGGAGGGAAGGCCCCAGCACCCAGGCGCTGTGTGGAATCCTCCTGGGCTGTGCCTCTTGTCCTTCCCATCTGATCTTCTAGCATGCCATCTTCTTCACTGAAAGGTTGAAGAATACCCGCCGCTGCATCACTCCTCTCCTGGCTGGCAAGCCGATGCCACGCTGACTCTCTTCGTACAGGGTTGCATGCTGAAGAATGCGGCAGTATCTCTGTCCAGGTCGATTAAGCTCATGTGGTCCCCCCTGTCGCGATCCGGCAGTGGCGAGTGGATAGCCGAGAGATGCCCAATCAGAGTCGGGCCTATTTTCAGGGTGAGGGAATGCTATACAAGTACGTATACGGATACAAGTACTCCGTATGTGTATTCCGTATGTGCCCAGGGCCAGCTCCTGCATGGGCCCGTCCGCTGCCGGCAACATGATGTGGTCTGTGTGAGTGCTTCCGCGCCTGCGAACAGGATGAACACTTGTAATTACCAGTCAGTTTCCATCTGATTGGTCATGACATGGGATGGACCTTTCTGTGGTAAACCGCAGAGCGTTGATTTGTCTCTGGCCAGCAGAGTCTGGAACAATCAGACGCTCAATCGCCTTTACCTTCAGACGAATGTGTGGCATGTATCCCGTGGATCTGGTCGGATTGAGAGCAAAGAGCTCTACCTGAGCTCAGACTCTCTATCGGGTGTTATTGCCTCGAACTGGCTCTCTAAAGCTCTTGGCCCGTCGCTGAAACCTGAAATAGCGTCCTGCCACGAACTGCCCGCTCGTCCATTCATCCGGAACGTCAAATATGGCACGCAGGTTGCATCAGTCGTAGCTTGGAGTTAGCGTTCACTCAGATTCGCATCCGCCGCCACAGACCGCCAGTTGTCGGTGGCACGCATGGCATTCCGTCCGCCTCAACAATTGGTCTCCGATGTTTGTCACATCAAGCTCAACCCAGCCAGCTGCAACAATGCCACTTGTAAACGGCCTGCAGAAGCTGCTATGGCCTGACGTTTAGGGCGACCGGAGGAGGCGTGGCGTCTAATTTGCCATCCTTTGGCGTCGCAGAACGCAAACGGAAGGTGTGGGCCACAGGCGTGATCATGGCAAGCCGTCGCGCGTGGCAGCAGCCATGACTGCTGGGAACTTCTCCAGTCTCGGCAAGTCGATACCCTCGCCGGCGCCAAATTGGCATTTTCTCTTCTCCATCATGGGTCGCCGGCAATGCTGCGACCCTCTTCTTGCGTGGTAATGCTCTACCGGCATTAGCAATGCGTCAATCACTATCCGCACGAGGCAGGCCAGGTGACGTGTCGGAGCAGTGCCGAAACAGCTTCAAAGAGTGTCTTGTCGTCTTGGTCTGGTGCTGTTTTTGTCGGTCCCGAAACAGGTGCCCCGAACCGCAACTGTGTCGCCAAAAACCGACCTGGACCTGATATTAGGGCTGCCGTTCTCTGACTGGGTGGCAAAGAAAGGCTGGGATATCTGGAGCAGGTCAGGAGACGGCGTCGCCGGTCATTGAAATCGCCGAGATCAGCTCTGTAAGGGGGTCGCCGGAGATATTCATCGGCATCAACTCCGCTCGGGCCATCGCAGAAATAACCCGACTCGGACCTGTGTCCGGTGTGATGAGAGACCCAGAGTAAGTAGGACTTTTGCTGGAGCCGGTGGGCAGCATATTGGGGTTACTAGTAAATATTGTCGGGCAGACAAATCGCGAGGAATCCGTGGCATGTCGTGAGTCGTACGTCCCGGTTTGAGGTGGACGAGCTCGACAGAATACGAGGCCTCCACAGAAAGGGAATTTGCGACGTTGAGAAGTTTCGCAGTTGCAATTTCTGGTGCTCCAGTCGGGAACCAACATGAAATGACGAAAGACAGAACGTGGAAGATCAAAGAACCACTGCTAGAATTACAGGGAAAGCTAGATACTTGTGGTGGTGGTGGGATAGAGAGGAGACAGTAGGTATACAGTGCGAAAAGTCCCGCGAATCTACGATTCTCTAACGTCGCAGTATCGATTGCAGTCCTTCACAGTGCCACGCACATGGTGGGAGATGCCCCTCCATCGCAGATTACGCACCTTAGCTTATCCATAGGTAGCGCACTTGTAGCTGCCCCTTGGACTGTCGCGGGGCAGTTGGGCGTCTTCTAAAGTAAAGATAGCTTCCTCCCAACGCGACAACTTCATTGCCGCATCACACCATCTCTACAGCCTCCAAAATGCCCGATCAGCCAGTCTCTGTTCTCTTCGTCTGCCTTGGCAACATTTGCCGCTCGACAATGGCCGAGGGTATCTTTCGTCACATCACTCAGAAGCCCCCCTACAAGGGCCTCATCACGAAGGTGGATTCGTGCGGCACAGGTACGCGATACGTCATGATCCGAACCACCGCGAAACCCTCGGCGACAGCGTCAAAGTGCCATTGCTAACAGCAGACACACGACATAGCGGCCTACCATGTTGGCGATCCCCCGGACGAGCGCACCATGGAGACGCTCGAGGACCACGGCATCGAGGACTATGTTCACGCCGGCCGCAAGGTACGCTGTTTGCCGAGCCTGGAGTCACTATGCGCCCTCACCCCCCAGACTGACCCGATATGCTCTCCCATTAGATCTCTCCATCCGACTTCAACAAGTTCGACTACATCTTCGCCATGGATCGATCGAACCTGCAAGACCTCCAGAGGTTACAGCAACGCGGCAACCCCGACTCCAAGGCCAAGGTGATGCTGTTCGGCGAGTTTTCGGGCGGTCGGCGGCCCGAGGTCGTCGAGGACCCCTACTATGGTGGCTCTGAGGGATTTGCAAAGGCCTACGAGCAGTGCACGCGATTCTCGGACAACTTTCTGAGAACCGTCTTTCCCGACATCGATCCAAAGGCATAACGTCGCACGACCGACTTGCAAAGTGTCGAAAGAGCTGACAATTTTGTCGGGGCGTTTACGTTTTCGCATGGGAGGATGGGGGCGGCGGCGGTGCGATGGCCCGCGACACAGCGTTGTTAGGTCACGTCACTGCAGGGGGGAAAAGTTTGTCGCCGGAGGAAATTTGTCGACGGCTGCGGCGCGAACTCTCGCAGCAACCGGCGCCGCACCTTGCTCAGACTGGGGTGGAAATGAGAGTTGGGGGAGCCATTTGTCATCGATAAGACAGGGTTGGCTGCAAGGTGAGGCCGCACGGTGAAATGAGCATCGCATCAGTGCGAATTAGCTGAATGGGATGGGGCGTTATAGCGTGTCTTGATCTGATTTTTGCGGCAGCAAAATGCAAAGACAAGACTTTTACACGATGCCATCATTGGATTGCTGGTGCAGGAATGAGATGACGATGGAGACGTTTTGACAGTACAAACTAGTCCAACTGACGGGAATGATTCGAGCGGGAAGACGGCCAAGCGAGATGGGACCTACAGTACCTACACAGGGGACAAATGCGACGGGCATGAGCATGGCCACGACCCGAGGAAAAAAAGATGTGCACCTTCAAAAGGCTAATTACAAGCTGGACCACACAAGTTCTTCAGGCGCTTCAGCCCTACAGACACATGGGGGCCAAGGACTGGTCGCGAGCACGGCGGCCTGCCCTAGGTGTATTGGCTCAGACGGCTGATGTCAAGCAAGCAGATCTGGGAGGAGTGGGCACGTGGAAAGAGGAACTCTGCTGACGGGAGATTCCTTCGCGTCGGACTCGCACCAATGGGGGCTTTGTCGGTGTCGCAGGCTGACAGACGGTCGTTTGCCACGATGCTGCTCTGACCAAGGACGATAGCAGCTTGCTGAGTTCAAGATTGAGCCACGAACGGGTACCTGGAAGCAATGTTCTCGTCAGAAATCCCGCAGGTGCCCGGGAAGGACGAATCAACACGAGACGAGAGAAATTACGCTCTTCACACTTCAAAGTCTGGTCTCCATCAGGAACCCTGATTCCGAATCGAGGGACGTTTACAAAGTACAGCAAACGGCCGGCCTGCTCCATGGGTTCCATGTTAAATTCGAGCGGTGGCCTACTGTTAGTAGGCTAAGCTAGGCTAAGATGGTAAGGAAATTGCTTTTGTCGCGCGGTTGCAGAGCTGCGCTGCGCTGCACCTCCATCACTGTGTGCTCAGCGGTTACTGGCCCGAGGCAGGCTTGAGCTCCGTGACAGAGGAGCCAATGAAGAGCTTCGTAAAGCTCTCACCCACTAAATCAAGTGGTGGACCTGTCAGGGGTGGGATGACGATTCGTGCCAAGTCACGTAAGCAGTGAGCAACATTGTGCCTTGGGGTGTAATTACCTGGCACTTCACTCCCGCGGTTGAATGGTCAAGCTGGGTGGCTACTGGCTGCGCAGGGCAATGGCCGAGTAGAGCGTCTTGACCCAGGGGCTTCATGGCACAGGCGTGAGGCGAACGTGGAGTTTCCGCGGGGAAGCTCTGCGCTCTGATGCACTTGCATCGGTAGTCTTGGGTAGGGTGCCGTACCTCATGGATGGCAAACATACTTGTACTCTGCACCACGTCCCATAGCTCAATTGTCCAGAGCGAGTGCAACTCGAGAAACCTTTGACGGATGCTGGCACCGAGTTTACAATGGAGCTTCTCGTCCCGTTTGCGGTGGCAATTGTCAACTGATTATCACTCAGCTCACCTCAGCGTGGCTGACATGCCTGACGCCTAGGTAGTGGCTGGGTACATACTTACTGCATACGCTGAATACCACCTCCGTACCTGCCCCTCCTTCGTTCAATTGCCAACACCACGACCTCAGCTCCCTCAACTTGGCCGTGTACCGTCGTGTCTCGTGTCGGTGACTTTGCCTTGCTCCCTTCGTCCCTTCGTCCCATCAGAAACCTGGCCATCCTGTCCATCCAATCTCGACCGGCTAACTGACCTAATCTGTCCTGTTGTGCATCCCTACCAATTGGCGCAAATACCGTATCTACATACGGATACAGCATCCTAAATCTCCAAAACCCATCGTCTCCACTACATCTTTTCCTCCTCTGGAAGGCCCGTAAGCTTCACGACAATACGCCTACCTACCTATTCGTGTCGAAGCCAGGTACCCACGCACGCGCCCACTCACCGAAGACGACCTCGACCCTCATACTCCACGTCGTCCCCAAGAACAAAAACGGGAAAAAAGGGGGAGACAAAGACGACAACCGCTTCCTGCGAGACAGACACCGATACGACCATCTGTCTGTATTGCCATTGTCATCGCCCCGTCTGTCCACCATAGCTACGCCCCGTGTCCGTTATTCAGGCTCCATATAAACACGTCGAGCCGCCCACTCGCCCACTCTCCCGCATCCAGGCAGGGCTGCTTCGTTCAGTTTTGTCGACCCGACCGCTTGACCAAAATCGCTTCCATCTTTTTTGCCTTCTTCTCGCTTCCCTGTCCACGTCTGGTCTGTTCCGCAACTGTCGCATCGCATCGCACTCCTTGCTCGCCTTCCCCACCTTTGGCTCGATTGACTCGCAAAAGATACCCCTCGATTCTGAAGACGCTCCGTCACAGCAACATCTCCAACGACTCCAACCCTCCCGACTCGTTGTTCCTCCAGATTCAACAAGAAGCACTCGAACCGGCAAGCCGCAATCATGGGTGACTTGCAGGGACGTAAGGTGTTCAAGGTCTTCAACCAAGACTTCATCGTCGATGAGCGATACACCGTCACAAAGGAGCTTGGCCAGGGAGCTTACGGCATTGTCTGGTGTGTGCGACCCCTCTGCTTTCGCTTCCTGAACCTCTCCATTCCCGCTGCTGCTGCTGTTCCTGGTGGTGGTGGTGATGGTGGTGCTTTTCTCTCTGAAGCCAGTCTGCTGCCCCGCCATTCCCGCCCAGAAAGCTGACGACTGCTCCCCTCATTCAGTGCCGCCGTCAACAATCAAACCCAAGAGGGCGTCGCCATTAAAAAGGTCACAAATGTCTTCAGCAAAAAGATCCTCGCCAAGCGCGCACTGCGCGAAATCAAGTTGCTCCAGCATTTCAGGGGACATCGCAATGTGAGTTCGGTCCTACCGTGATCTCTATCTTGACTCCAGAGATCTCTTTCCCGATAACCCCGCGCCGTCGTCGTCAGCAACACCACCACTCAGCTGTCGCCCGACGATGCCACCCGACAGGATGCTGACAAGTTACCTCGTTAGATCACCTGCCTTTACGACATGGACATTCCCCGACCCGACAACTTCAACGAGACCTATCTTTACGAGGGTGCGCCTCCCCCCCTTGGGTGGTCGCGTATGCGTGTCCAAATGCAGCACAATTTGCTGACTTTTCTGCCCTATAGAGCTGATGGAATGCGACCTGGCCGCCATTATTCGTTCCGGCCAGCCCCTTACCGACGCCCACTTCCAATCCTTCATCTATCAGATCCTCTGCGGTCTCAAGTACATCCACTCCGCCAACGTCCTCCACCGCGACCTTAAGCCCGGTAACCTGCTGGTCAATGCCGACTGCGAGCTAAAGATTTGTGATTTTGGTCTGGCGCGTGGTTTTTCTGTCGACCCGGAGGAGAATGCTGGCTACATGACGGAGTACGTGGCCACCAGATGGTACCGTGCCCCCGAGATCATGTTGAGCTTCCAGAGCTACACCAAAGCTAGTAGGTACCCCGCAGACATGAGTGGAGACTAGCAACTGACTTTTGGACAGTCGACGTCTGGTCCGTTGGATGCATCTTGGCTGAGCTCCTCGGCGGCCGCCCCTTTTTCAAGGGCCGCGACTACGTCGATCAGCTGAACCAGATCTTGCACATCCTCGGAACCCCCAACGAGGAGACGCTCTCCCGCATCGGCTCGCCCCGCGCTCAGGAATACGTCCGCAACCTGCCGTTCATGCCCAAGAAGCCCTTCCCCCAGCTGTTTGCCCAGGCAAACCCCGACGCCCTCGACCTCCTCGACCGCATGCTCGCCTTCGACCCCTCGAGCCGCATCAGCGTCGAGCAGGCGCTCGAGCACCCCTACCTGCACATCTGGCACGATGCGTCTGACGAGCCCGATTGCCCCACCACTTTCAACTTCGACTTTGAAGTCGTCGAGGACGTGGGCGATATGCGCAAGATGATCCTGGAGGAGGTCTACCGCTTCCGTCAGCTCGTTCGCACCGTCCCCGGCAGCACCCAAGCCGGCGCGCAGGCTGCTGGACAGGCTGGTGCCGGTCAGGTGCCCATTCCCTCTGGAAACCCCGGCTGGACCTCGTCGGATCCCCGACCTCAAGAGTATGTCGGCCAGGGCGGCGGTCTCGAGGCCGACCTGGCTGGTGGTCTCGACCACCGAAGGTGAACAGGTTATGACGAGAGCGTATACTGTGCATCTGGAGTGCACAGGCCATGCGAAATCAGTGATTTAAGTGCTCACCAGCCAGTCACCTTTTTCTTTTTGGAAAGACATTTGGATGTCGTGCTGCTTGTGCTCGCTCTTATTTTGGAAGGCCAGAAACTTGAATCGATGGTTGAAGAGCCGTGGCTGCCATGGATGGTGGTCTTTTTTGTCTTTCCTTGAATAGCGCTAGAAAAGGAGACGGGAATAAGAGGGGGAAAGACTGGTTCGCCCAGGGGCGCGAATGAACACACGACAGTGAAGACGACGGACATGTCCCGAATTTACCTAATTTTCTATGCCCACGTGCGATGGTGCTTGGCCACAAACACTTGTTGGCTATTGCCTTTGACTCTGCCACCGTCTGATTCGGTGGGCGACTACGAAGTGATTCGTGTCGGGGTTTTGGTCGAAGGCCCTACCAGCTGTGATTCTCCTTCATGGTACGAGTACTCCGTACACGTAAGCTGATATTATGTCATCACACTGACAATTCTGTGTACAGCTTCAAGTGTGGGCGAGCAGGGGATTCCTATTCCTTTCTTCTTTTTGGACACGACCGATGCGATGAAAAGGAAACCACTTGTTCTCATATATACCGAGACGCCAATTACATACAGGAATATGTCGAGCACCTCCGCTCATGGCAGGAATCGTGCTCGCCGGGAAAAGAGCACCAACAAACCCACCGATAGCCGCCCCCCCCCCCAAGAAAAAAGCCCCATTATCCAATACCGCTGACGGTCCCGTCTCTTGTCCGCGCCTTTGGGGGTATATCCGAACTGTAATAGTCTTGGTGAGAGCGAACGTGGGAAGAGTAAAAAGAGGGGGGGAAAATAAGGTAAAGTTCCCATCGACCCCGGTACGCCATTATTTCGTTCTGGATATTTTCTTCTTCTTTGTCACTGGATGTGTCGAGCGGCGTCATGCGAGATGGATGATATGGCCATCCGACAATGACACATCAAGAGAGAAGAAGAGCGAGGAGAAAAAAAAAAAAAGGAACGCTCAGGCCTTGGGCCCAAACATCCAGTAGTACGCCGCGTAGGGCACGCTGTCGGCGGGACCGGCCTGGATGCACTGGTGGGCGACGCCGCCGGCGGTGACGACGCGGTAGACGGCGGTGACGCCCTTGCTGGCGCCCTTGTCGCCGAGGAGGAGCCAGTCGACGGCGCCCGTCTTCTCGGGCCCGACGTCGGCGGAAGCGGGGGCCTTGATGCCGTTGAGCTTGGCGCCGGCGAAGAGGTCGTCGCCGACCTTGAAGGTGGGCACGCCTTTGCCGTCGAAGAAGTGGACGCCGGCAAAGGGCAGCGGTTTGAGGTTGGGCAGGGCGAGGTCGGCGGCGGGCTGGGGGAAGGGGGCGGTGGAGGAGGCGCCGAACTTGGAGACGCCGTCCGGGGTGAGGGGGAGTTTGGCGCCCCAGACGGCGTTGGTGGTGAGGCCGTTGAAGGCGTCGAGGGAGAGGGCGGCGGGGCCGGCGTGCGGGTAGAGCGAGGACGCGTCGTAGAGGGCGGCGAGGGCGCCGGTGGAGGTTGCGGTGAGGGATGTCGCGTTGGTGGGGGAGGAGGCGCAGGTGTAGTTTTGGATGCCGTGGCCGAGGACGATGTGCTTGAGGACGAGGTCTGCGGGAGGGGCGGGGAGTTCGGCGCCTGGAGAGAGAGAGGGGACGTGTTAGTTTTGGTGATGGCTTCAAGTGGTGGTTTTGGTGTGGCATGGCAGAGAAGGGTACGTACCGTTGCCGTTGACAGGGAGGGTGGGTTTTGTGGGTTCGGTAGCGCAACTCTTCCGGACGGGACCGGCGGAGGCCATTGCCAGGGTGGCTAGCAAGAGGAACGTCTTGGCGAGCATGTTGGGCTGGCTGACTGGCGGTTGTTGGAGGTCGCCGGTGTTGGGTGGTGAGTGGTTCGAATGGGGTTGCGCAGACGCGATGAAGAGGTGGGATATATAACAGCAAATACCGGAGGCCGGAGATCTTTTCTTAGATCAGGTGGAGGAGCAAGGCAGGTAAGACGACGAGACTGGAGATGCAGCTGCAGCGGGCCGTTTATGATGGTGTTATGGAGCAATTTCGCGGCCGAATATAGGTTCGGCGCTTAAGTGCGTCTGAACTGGGGTCGAGGCGATGTGTGTGAGTGAATGGGTATTGTGGTTACCAGACCAAGACAGGACTAATGTCGGTGGAGTGAAGCCGAGACCGAGGCGTGAACAAGCGAAGGACTGTTATTATGGAGGGGGAAAGCGGCTGAGAGAAGATATCTAGAGGATAAGGACACTTGAGGAGACGATGAGGGTTGTTGCTATGGCGAAGATGATTGAGACGGAACTGGACGATAGACTTTATATCCTAATAGTCGAGTTCGTCAGTCATGAACAGGGAGCAAGGAACTGGCTGGCACACCGTGGCCGGCCACCCATACACACACACACACACACGCACGAGGCGCACTCGATTCGGGTCTGACGAGGCAAGGTAGGCTTCCTTCTTGGGATGCAAGGCGGAGCAGGGGTCATGGAAGAAGAGGCCGTGATGGCATCCCGAAGAGGACAGATGGCGGGCGTCGGCCTGGGAGGAACACCTCTCAAGACGGACTTGAGCCATGACTGACGATCCATACTCGAAGGTCCCTCCTGTATGGTTCCTCACATCACCATGTCATGTCATTGGAGCCTAGCCAGCTTTGACAGGAGAAGATGGAGGGGGGCACTAGATGGTTGCAATCTCGACCGCCCGTGCTCGAAACCTGCAGCTTCTCTTTCGGTTGAAAGATTTAGCAGGACTTTTCAAGCAAGGTCGCGACCACGGTGGGTTTTGAAAAGAAGGTTTCCCTGAAGGATGCTCTTTTTCCCAACGAAGGATTGCTCTGGACGGGAGACCCCAGGCGAAGGGGCATCGATGTTCCAGGAGCGAGATGGGCAGGTAAGGTACGGAGGTACGCTGTCTGAGGTAGCCACCACCACGAATGACCCCTGCGCTTCTGCGGAGATGCCTGGCGCAATGCGCGTCTATTAGTGTACAGCTACGTACAGTAGTCGGACGGCTTCCAGCCAGAGACGGCAGAATTGGGGCCGCTAGTTGGCAGGGTCTGGCCGGCCCGTCACCAAGGCCGTTTTGCACCTCTTCTTCTGCTCCGTCAAAAGCCACTGTTGGGGCTACGGCCGCCCACCGAGGACCTCGTGGCTGATGGGGGCTATAATGCTACGACATGCGATGCAAACATTCCTCCCGAATGACGTCCATTTGACTGAGACGACACATGGCACCGGTGCAAATCGACAATCCAGTCAGCACGCTACCATCCCACCGGCGCCGCGGCAGTCCAAGATCCCGACCCAAGTGCTGACGATGAGATCCGGCTTATGGAAAGGAACGAGACAAGAGATGTCGACTCAACTAAGAACAGCCAAAAGCCCGGTCAGCACCGTTGGATCCCGCGTCTGCCAACATCACTGCGCAAAAGGAGTCGCCACAACGAATCTTGGTTTCTTGGAGTCGTGTAAAGCGCGCGGATCTGCCAGAGCCAAGAAGCTTAGCCTTTCCCCATGCCCGCCGCCCAGTTTCTTGGCCCACTGTATTCCGTATCACCGCCGAGATTCTGGGGAGGATCGTCCGTTAGACGAGCGCCCGGTCCAAGATAGCCGACATGGCACCAAATTTACTCTGCTTGCGACACGGTGTTGTCATTGACAGGTTCGAGTCTCGATAATCTTTTGGCAGCTAGATTCCCAGTCCCCTAGCAACGGAGAAGCTGGCTAGAGCCTCGTCAAGCCACGACAGCTTTGTCTTGTTCCTCCTTTCGCTCAGGATTAGCGCACAGGATAGGGTTATGGGTCAGCTCATTTCTTGGCACTTGGCCACTTGCTGCGGTCTTGTCCCGTTGGGGCAGTCGCTTAAATCGTGAGTAGATTCCTTCTTCCAGAATGTCACGTCGCTATTCCGTTTTCTTTTTCTCGACCGTTTTGCCGTGGTGTGGCGGGTGGGCGCGGCTAACCGGGCAATGCGACCCCTCACGTCTACGGTCTCCAGGCTTGTGCGCCTGCGCTAGATTGCCGCTATTCCGTTTACAGCCGCCAGGTACACTGTGGCGTGCCCTGTGCGCTACTTCCCTGCAGTGCGGGAAAAATAGCACGGCTTCTAGCGGGACCGAGACTGAAGTCCCCGCGCGCGCTGACTGGCTCAACAAGCGGCTTCTAAATTTGACAGCAAGCCGCGTCCTTGCCGACCCAACGCTCTCTGCTTTTTGAAGGATGCTGACGACGGACGACTTCCGTTCCAGATGCTTGGATTATTGTGCATTGCAGAAAGAATCACTGATGACAGAAAGGGTCAATAACCATGCCTTGGCCTTCCTCCGGTCACCGTTTAGTGTTTGGTGACAAACTCTCGCCCGCACCCAGGGTAACAACCGTCTCATCGCCGTCTCTTCTCCCCTGCATCCAGAACGTTTCGTTTCCTTGCATCCCGGCGCACCGTCTGCTCTTCTGCTGGGACTGGGACATCGCTGTCTCTTCGCAGCTCCACACATGTCAATCTGCACTTTGATTCAGACGCGACTGGAACGCGCCTCCTCCTGTCAAGAATCTGCGATTGTTGAACTTGACCCAGGTGTCTTGGTTCTGCTTTCAATCGTTCCAACCCATCATAACGGGAGCTGAAACCTCCTGAAGTCCCGTCACGTCTTCTGGCAGCTAACGATCCCACGCTGTCTGGTACTAGACAGTCGATACTTCGGTGGCTTGTCAGCAGAACCCTGCCCTTGTTTGAGAATCGCCAGACTACCAGGGGTATCGACGTCACGGCCACTTCTTCCGTGCCGTTATCCTGATACCAAAATTCGCCGACGCAGTTCTCAGCGGTCCCCCGTGTACGACTCGGCAAAAATACGGCGATGGAACCGGCGACGGGCTCACAGAGGGCCCTGTGTCATAAGCTTCACCTCAGGTTGTCCCGAACTTTATCACGATACACGGAGTCCCCGTATGCGATTAACCTTTCTGCGTCCGAGTCGCACCGTCGCAGGTAGTCGTCAGCGAGGGGCTTGTCGCTTTCGCTCCCCGGCAGCAGACGTGCCGCAAGTCAAAATTTGAGTCGCGATGTGGGATGTGCTCGGTTCTTCATCACGGACAGCGAACTCATCAATCGTTGCTCTCACCAAAGACCCTGCCGTCATCCCAGCAGCTCGTCCAGTCCACCCTCTGCCCTTGAGCCGATCACCCTTAACATGGGATGAAGCACTCCTAGTCAAGTCTCGTCTGAGACTTCTCTCTCTCTCGTCTCTTCTGCGCCCCTGCACGTGCCCATCGGACAATAGTCGTCGGGCCGCCATAGCCAAGTCGCAATCTTCTGCCCATGGGCAATTTGTAATGCCCCTATTTGTGAAGCATCCTCAACAGATGGACAGCTGAACGTTTCGAACGATCACTAAGCTATTAGCCTACGTTTCAGACTTGAGACACACGGGCCACGTTTTGTGTGAATCCCCTCGCTTTTTGACTCTGATCCTACAGCGAACCAACAGTGCCAGGAGCTATTGTTCTGTGTGATGCATGTTGTGTTCGTCTATACTCCTTGTATGTGCAGCTGATCAAACCGTGGGGGGCATCTTAGGTTATCACAGTAGACGATAACGCCAACTCTCTCCACGACACGACAACTTGATACTCTTGTCATCCATTTCTGCCCTTGGCGACAGGAGTATGCATGTCCCGCAGTGACAATCAAGACCGGCATAGCATTGCCAATTTCCGTCTCTCGGGACGCGCATCGCTTTCCAAAGTCGTCGGGATTCGGAAACAGAACTTCAGGGGCTGAGCACATCTCCAGCCATGATCCCTGGCCACGCCCCGGCAGCACAAAGAGACGCACAAGATTTGGGAGCCGACGGCTCGGAAATCGGCCCCGTCTGACAGCCCCACCCCCGCCAGCATCTCTCATCCTCGTGGCGTCGGCGACGCTGCGCCGACCGCGCGGTCGCGAGGCGGACTTGGCCGGACGTTGCCCAGAATATCCCTGCCTTGTGCGGGAAAGGGGGGACCCGAGACGCGGCCCAGCAGCGCCCCAAACTCGCCCCGGGCTGATTCCAGTACGTTCGTTGCTTGCTGCGACTATTGAACAGAGGTCCCAACATCCAACAATGCAGGCCACTGGGGCAGCGAGGTCATGTGGTTGGAAATTGCGATGCTCAAGTGTACCGAACACCCGAAGCCAAACTTACGCAACCTGCGCCTCATTCACGTCCAACCATGCATACAGTCTTGCTTCGTCCCATGTACGGAAGCTTCGCGAGGCGCGTTATCCGCGCTGAGCCAGGTGTTTGCGGCCTTTGGACGACATCAACCACTGCAGCATTCAGCCTTTGCCGCGTGAGTTGCCGGAGTGTTGAAGTTGATACACTCTTTCAGGTACCACCGATATTTTGGAATCGACCAAGTCCGTCAGACTCTGTATTCCATCTGTCTCCCAGCTGGAACTACACGAGCATCGAAGTGGTGTTCTGACTCCAGTGCTCTATCTTGCCAGTTCTCTCCGCAATTCGGTCGAATTTAGACACGTATGAACTCTTAAGAGTCTCAACGCGACTCTTGTTGGCTAGCTGAATCCACCAGAAGACATCTCGGTACACAAACAGCCTGTTGTCCACGTCGCTTGTCTGGTGTCGGATGCTGACGCGGAGTTTGACGTTGAGGTTGCCTCGTGTGCCTCCCAGATTTGATCCCAGTCCCGTCCGTCGAGTCGATCAGATGCTAGTTAGTTACTTGCGGTGATTTGATCGTAGTGGAGCCCTTTCGCAGATGTGAAGGCGAAAGACCCGCATGTCTATGTTGGGCTGGGCGTGACTTCGGGCTCTCAAGTCTGGGTTAAGAGTGAAGGCGAGAATGTACCTGTAGGAATTCTTTTTGAATCATGTAAGAACTCGGAGGAGATGTTTTCGACTTGCGTCCTGACTTTGCGCGGGCTTTCACCCTATGGTTCTCATCTAGACTTCCTACATTTTTTTCCCACGACAGAAACATGGCAGTCAAGTTATTAGAGGACTTCTAAATCCACATCGAAATTTTCCATAAACCCACGAGATTACCCAGGCTCTGTTTGGTCTCTACAATATGCCATATGAGCTTATCTTTGCAACGGAAAAGTGCTGCTTATCCGGCTCATGGATCTACCAAAGAAACGCTATCGTATCTTCCACTTGGACGAGACAAGTAGCTCCGACACGTCTAGAGGTGGTTACAAATCTCCCCCACCTACGGACTTTTCTACAGAAACCCAAGCAGAAAACAACCCAGCCGTCGCCTCACCAACGCCTCTGCTCTCCAAACCAAGCCATGGCCTACTTTCCGCGTTTTCTCTCACTTGCGCGAGAACTGCGGGACAATATATACGAGTACTACGTCGCTGTTCCTGGCGGGTACAAGTGTGATGCCAGCCGGTTGGCGGCGAACATCATGGCTCGCAACAAAGACAAGCCCGACCTCGAAATCGCCGGCTTACTGAAGACCGCCGACGGCCAGACTATCGATCTGGGTCTCTCCTACACATGCCGGCTCATCGCTTCAGAGATGCGCGGCGCACCAACTCCATTTGCTTTTCGATGGTTACTTCTGACGAGCTCCGCCTTCACGTTAAGCGCTTTTATAAAATGGTCGATCCAGTGGAAACAGTGCGGTCTGGCATGATTTGTGAAGCCATTCTGAAGATGCCGGAGCAGAAGATTGAGAACCTGAAGCTGAACTACAAACCCTTGATCCCAGTTCTCGAAAACGTGAGAGCGAAAGACATGGCGCACTCAAGATCTCCGAAGACGCAGCATACAGCGAGGCAAATTCGCTGTGGGTTGCATTCTGCAGAGATGCGGTTAGAGATGGTATACATTTGGGCCCCAAGCACGAGGCCGCTCGGCAGTACTATGATGAAAGATTTCGCTTCCTTAAAGAGAAGCTCTGTCACGGCCTCGAAATGTTCAAAATCAATGCCGGTGTCGACCGCTTTATAAATTGCCGTCTCGATGCCTGGTCCATTCCGACTGAAGACACGATCAACTCGTTCGAACCCAGCGATTATCATCCGGAGGAATCAGAAGCGGAATCTTGAGTTGCGTATTTCTATTCGGCGGCAGCGGCGGCAGTTCTTTTCTTGGAGTCCCTCGACAGTCAACGTCTCGGTCAAATCCGTAGGATTGTCCCTGCATGAAGACCGACCGACTGATGGTCGCGCAGAGTCCCACGCACTGGGCCTCATCCCGTTCTGTCAGCAAAACCGGCTCCTTCGCGTGGAGCGGCGCGTCAACTTCTGGACCAATGCCCTTCAGGCGGAATTTCGACGGTTTATATGCGGCAGGCGATGCTGCCCAACTACAGAGAATTGGACTATACCGTCCAAACTAATCACCCCCAATATCGCAGATTATTTTCTTGAAGCCTCAGCTCTCGCGCCTGCCGGGATGCCTGCCAACTCTTTCAGTTTGATCCTGGACGGCCAGCCTTTGCTTCACCTGGCAGCGCGAATGTTCCAGGCGGTTGTTCAGCGACAGGTTGCCTGGGAGCTTGCATGGGAAGCATCTCTGAAGAGGGGCATTCTTCCGAAGCCGCCGCCTTGGGGAGGCGAAGTCCGGAGAGGCAGTCACCCTGGTTACGTCCGGAAACATTGGCCTCAGCCTTTCAATGAAGTCGCCGAAGGAAGCTCAAACTTCAAGTGCAATTTCGATGTAGGAGAACCATGGGATGTGGAACAGATGATCCGGGACCACACGGGCTGGACTTCTCGCCAGTGGGACCAGCGGCGGCACGATGACGACATGGAATCGTGGGAAACGGAGCCTCCCCTGCCGTCATGGGAATTTATGCTGCTGGAGAGATACCTACCACTCTCTGAGACCCTGATGAGCCCTTAGAGCCTTACGACGGCGAGCGGCGCAACGACCCTCGGGCTCACGGATCGTAGGACAGAGGCTAAAGACGAAGGGACAGGGCAGAGCTGACAGCTTTGGGAGCCGCCAAGTCTGGTCCAAGTCACAATGTAACGGCAGATTATGATAAACGATTGGACAGTTGAAACCAAACCTCAAGACATCAGCAATCACAAATGAAATACCTGCCGAATCAGAATAGAGAACTAGCAGGTCGAATCGGAAGAGCTTGTGGAAACTATGAGTGAATCTTGCTATGCTGGGCCACTGACGACTGTCGAGATGAGTGAACAAGAACGTAAGACTAGGGAAGCTGAAGTGCATGAATTGAAACCCAAAATATTTTAGTTTAGCAACGCAACCGAGCATGCTGGACGGCACGACGGGCGTCCTCGTACAAGACCCGTCTCATGCAACCTCTTGATATGCGAGTCCGCAGGCAGAAATGTTTCATGTTGCAAATTGCAAGGCCGTCTTCAAGCTGAATGTGTGTTGGCTCGCCAGAGAAAGAGTAGCAGCAGAGACTCCACGCAGGGGACCTGATTGATCTTGACATCCTTCCTCGTCGGCTACAGTCCGCGGAGGCGATGAGCACTCGGGAACCTCTGCGTGCAAGTTCGTCGGCCGCAACACAGCCCTGGGTTCTTGTGTAAGTTGGTATCTTGCGTGTCACCCAAGTTCCTTCTTGCTGAAAACTGTCAGTTTGGCGAATCAGTGAAGTGGACCAAACATACGTACGTCATCGTCAGTCGTGGCAGTCTTGAGTGAACCAAAGGTGCCAATGACCCTTGGTCGAGATGGTCATTGAAATTGCACGGCACGGCTTCCTCGTGATGGATTCTTAGCATTTGACTATTCGCTGTTCGAGTGCGTGAGGATGGTAATCAGGAATAGGCTCAACAGGATACAAACGCCTACAAAACAAGAAACGTCTAACACACCATCGCATCCTCGATGCAACCCATTGTCCGTACACCACTAATATAGTCTAACCATGACATGACTCATAACATGCAATTCCATAAACTTTTGATGCAATGCTTCCCGTTCAACGACACGCTGATGCAGCGACTTTCCACAACCGTAAAACGTCATAAAGGTCGTTAGCGCTAGGCGTCTCTCGTGTACTCTGACTTTTGACGCCAGGCGTGGCCGTATCTCATGAGGACGATGGGGATGGGGGCGAGGCAGACGCTGAAAGCGCCGAGGGCGGTGAAGGCCCAGCCGTAGCCGAAGGACTCGATGAGGGGCCCCGTCGTCAGGGGGAGGAAGGTGCCGGCGAGGCAGCGGGTGACGATGACGCCGGTCATGGCGGAGGCGGAGTAGATGCCGGCGGCGTCGACGACGTAGGCGGACAGCGGGAGGGAGCAGATGAGGAGCATGAAGCCCTGGGCGGTGACGCAGAGGAGGAGCCAGGCGACGGGCAGGCGGAGCTGGGTGATCCAGCCGTAGGCGGTGATGGTCAGGGGCAGGCCGAAGGCGCCGACGATGGCGAGCGGGAGGCGGTACTCGGGGCGGCCGACGGGGTCGTTGCCGCGGAGTTTGATGTAGATGCGGTCCAGGAAGAAGTTGCTGACGAGAACGCTGACGAAGGATCCGACACCTTTGGGGGGGGGTTTCCACGTTAGAAAGACGAGTTGAGAGAATCCGCTAGGGGGTGGATGGCTTACTAAAGGTCATGAAGGACAGACCGGTCATGGCAGGCGAGAAGCCGTATACCTCCTGGAGGATGTTGGGCAGGGTGATGGACATGACGTAAAAGTAGGCAAAGGTGATGCATCCAAAGAAGGACAGCGACAGTAGGACGCTGGACTTGAGCAGCACGGTGCCGGGGCGCTTGATGGACTCCCACAGCTTCAGTAGGCTTTTGTGGTCATCGACGCCGGCCGGATGGAGCGGAGCACCGGACTCGTGCTGGGCCTTGGCGGCCCGACGCCGGAGAATGGTCATCTTGTACGTCTCCCGGAAGCAGAACAGGAACAACACTTCGCAGGCGGCAGCCAAACCGGCACCGAGCCACAAGACGCGTCTCCAGCCGAGGGTCTGAGCGATGGCGCCGCTAATCATGGGACCGACGGCGCCGCCGACGAGCGGCGCAAGAGATACCATGCTCATGGCGGAACCGCGCTGGTCGGCCTCGAACATGTCGCCGATGATGGCGGGGTTCAGGACGTTGGTCGCGACGGCGAAACCGGTCAGGGCGCGGGCGGCGATGAGCAGAGGGGTGCTCGTGCTGAGGGCGGCGAGAACGGTGGCGGTGACGAAGAGCATGTTGGCGGCGTTGAGCACGGGGGCGCGGCCGTAGATCTCGGAGAGCGGGGCGATGAGCAGAGGGCCGGCGGCCTCGCCGAGCTCCCAGATGGTCACGAGCAGGGCGCTCGCGGGGGAGTTTGTGCCGTCATCGTGGTCGAGGTCGCCGATGATGTGGGCGGCCACGGGCACGACGGAGATGCAGGTGAAGGTGCTGCGACGAGGTTTAGCAAACAAGCGTTGTGAGATGAGAGAGACTTGGCGCAGGTGAGGGTGAAGGTTCAGCCGCGGTGAGGGAGGCTTCGTACACGGTGAAGGCCATGCAGGCCAGCAGACCGACGATGGTCCACTTGAAAGCGGTTGGCCATTCTCTTGGGTTCTCGGGGTCGCCATTGGGGTCAAAGTCAAGCAAATGCTTCGACACTTGCTCCTCGCAGAGAGCGTCTTCGAGAAGAGGTTGGCTCTCGGACATGATTTCGGGGGTTTGCGGTCAGACGTTAAGGGGTTGACGAGTTTGACGCAGCGACAGTGTGGAAGACGACAACCTCAACAGCGAAGAAATATGAGCGCAAGTAGAACAGCAGCTGCACCATGAAGAATCGAAAGTGGTTCTCGGCCAGTGCTGCCGTGTTGTTTTGCGTGCTTGAATCGGCCCCACGTCGACCATCTCTTCCCATGTGGGACAAAAAATTTAATGGCCGGGGGGGGGGGGGGGGGGTGGCAAGGTGCTCGCAACGAGGGGCCCGACGGTCCCACGTGACACCCGCTGGACGCTACCACAACACCAAGTACACTAGTAATGTTGGTTGCCATTCTGCTAGACTCAGATGAGTGAGTTGTGAGTTCTTGGAAGTTGCTCTTTTCACCTGGGTATTTCGTCAAGTCTTGTGTTTGCTGTACATACTTTACCTTACGGCAATTAGTAGATGAATGTGGAAAACGAAAGACATGGAACATTCCGGTGACATGAGCCGCCGAAAGGACCCTGAATCGAACGACCACCGATAGCGAGATAAGGCAGTACGTCCCTTCAACAGTCCCACTGATTGGTCGTAACAGCATTCCTGTTTCGGACAAGTGCGGGGTCGGTCTCCGATGTCGTCTCCGCCCGGACCTATCCGGAACCCACCCAGGCCCTCGGCCGCCAGCCTCCGCTCCGGTCGCCGGCGGCATTAAGTTCTGCCGCGGCTTCTGGCAACCGCAGGCCGAGGCGAGTAACTCGTCAAATGCGCCTTACAAGAACAACAGCTTTTGCTCGTTTCTGAGTGTGGAACGTGCATATCATTATTTCAAACGTCCTGCACCTCGCCGCTCTCCCCTCTCACCATATCGTTCATCTCAATCGATGCTGACAAATCCGCTTGGTGAAGGTCACCCATTGCGCCATTCCCACTGAATATTGTCTCTTTTCCAACATCCCTGAAACGACGCGCGCCATGAGCCTCCCGCAGCGTCTAGCCCCTTCCACGGAGGAGCTCCGGCAGTTCTACGTCGGCAAGGACATCAATAACGTTCCGAAGCCTGCGGTGGTGCTCGACGTCGCCAAGGTGCGCAGGCATTGTCAGTCAATGCTGGATGCCGTGAAAGCTCTCGATGTGGGGTTCCGCGCCCACGTCAAGACTCACAAGGTCAGAAGCCACCGGCACTCACTGTTCTCATAAACGTCTGGATTGACACGATGCGTAGACCACCCAGCTCGCTCGCCTGCAGGTAGGCGAAGAATCTGCCCAAGTCAAGCTCGTCGTCTCCACCGTCGCCGAGCTGCAACACCTGTTGCCTCTTCTCAAGGAGTTCAAAGACAACGGTCGTGACGTCAATGTTCTCTATGGGATTCCACTGCCACCATCCCAGGCCAGCCGCGTCGCAGGCCTGGCACGCGAGCTGGGCCCAGGCAGCATCACCTTCATGATTGACCACCCGGGCCAACTTGAGGCTGCCCGACGCTTCTCCGCAGAGGCCGGTTTCCCCGCCGGTATCTACCTGAAAGTCGACACCGGCTACCACCGCGCCGGTCTGCCTCCGGCGGGCCTCAACAAGAACGACCTCCTCGGCAAAGTAATGCGTCTCGAGTCCGAGGGGAAGGCGGTCTTGGTCGGGTTATACTCGCACAGCAGTCTCAGCTACGCCGACAACACCGCCAAGCAAGCCATGGACAACCTGGCCGACGAAATCCGAGGTTGCGTTGACGCGCTGCGATCCAACGCGCGGCACTTTCCCAAGGACAAGGAGCTCACCATCAGCGTCGGCGCGTCGCCCCAAGTCGCTGCCGTGCAGAATATCGCCGGACCCAACGCGACGCAGAACCCCGACAGCCAGAACCTCCGAGACACCATCGGGCAAGTCACGCAAGGCAGTCTCGACGGGTTCCGGGTGAAATTGGAACTGCACGCCGGCGTCTACCCCGTGCTCGACAACCAGCAGCTCTCAACCCGCGCGCGCGCGTTCCTCGGCGATGCCGAGGATGAGGTGGGCGTGTTCGTCGCCGCCGAAATCTGCAGCGTGTACAACGACGGCGAGAGGCGGAGGCCCGAGGCCCTGGCAGCCGTCGGCGTGCTCGGTCTCGGTCGGGAACCGTGTCCGTCGTACAGCGGCTGGGGCGTCGTCAGTCGCAGGTCATACTCGAGAGCGGTGGATACCGAGCGCCGGCTTGTGGTGGCGAGAATCAGCCAGGAGCATTCCATCCTGACGTGGGATGACGGGTCCGACGGCAAGGCCGACGCAGAGCTGCCGCCTGTGCCCCTCGACGTTGGGCAGAGTGTCTGGATATACCCCAATCATGCGTGTGTAGCCGGTGCCATGTACGGATGGTACCTTGTGGTCGACTCTAGCGAGAAAGCGACTGAAACCCGGGTTGCAGACGTATGGATTCGCGCGTCAGGGTGGTAAAGCTTGGGTATCATGTAAAATGATGGTCTGGCTTCAGCTTTCGAGGCTGAGAGCGGCATGGCTGGAGAAGCAAATTAGTAGAGTTAATAGAGTCAAGAAGAATCAAATACAATACAGTGTAGATTTTATGACTCTTCCATGGACCAAACAGGTGCACTCATTGTCTCCACAACAAATTGAATCCGCGATTACAAGTAATCACTCCGTACTCTGTCTCCGTATACTTGGAGGCATACAGTCGGGTCGGATAGGTAGGTAAGTAAAACTGGCGGGGCGCGTTCTTCACCTAGGTAGGTGGTGTACGATGTACGTTCAACCGGAGTAGGAGCTGATCAGTGACTTGGAACATAGTAAGTGACACTGTTTGCCATGACTTCTTTTTGCCTGCTTTACCTCCACACGGATTTACCTTCACACGTTGTTTGAGTAGAGCCTAACGTTCACGTGGTATCATTGTCAAGGCCCTGCTGTGTAGAGGTCCACAGTGTGGACCGTAGAAGTTATACGTGGCATGTACGGCGGCTGTGCCTACCTTTTTTCATTCAGCATCTCCAAAAGGGTAGGAGGGCCGCTCCACAAGTACCTTACCTAAGGTACCTATAGCAGGGGCTCTTATTTTACCTGCGCAAGAACCACCTTCTCTCCTGCCATGATTGCTGTCAAGTCGGATGTGGTCCAGACGACACCCCTTTGGTGCTAAATTAGCTTTTTCCACAAATTCCTCTTGAGATTCGTCGGACAAACACCACAAAACTCCGAACCTCTCGGCGCACTAGGAACCAGATTGCGAAGACATCTTGCAACCGAATACACCTCTAGAGGAAAGGGACAGACGAGACGAACCCCGTCATGGTACAAAGTCGTCAAATGCAAGCCGCCCCAAGCAGTGGGAGTCGACATGTAGCTCTGCACGCTCCCATGGTCGATTACGCCAGGATGTCTCTTACTCCGAATCGTCGGCAAGGTCCACGTAATTTTGAGACATCGCTAATTTGAGCAAGTCAGTGGCACTACCCAGAAAGAGGTTCACGCCTGATTCACGCCTAGGTTCACGCCTAGGAAACGTGCACCCTTAAAGAACATCGGATGGTTCAATTTGCCTCTGGAGATTCGCTGGATGATCCTCGGCTGGCTTTACCTAATCCGAGACGAAAAACAGCCATCACCAAGGCGAAGTCTATGGCCCACGGTGTTTGCTGAATGGCGAGATTTCTTTGAAAGAAATAACTTTGAAGCCTTCCCCCTGACATCGCTCGACGATATCCAACAGCTTCGAACTACGGTAACTGGAATGCAGAGAAAGTATGTCAAAAAGCTCCGACTGCATGTCTGTCTCAAAGAGTACAATTGTTCAAATTGCGGCAAGCAAGAGTCCAAGGACGTCATCAAGACGAACAACCAAACATTTAGCGACGCACTGCTTCTGTTCCTGAAAGTTCTTTCAACATGGGAGCCGACGGACGAACTAACGACAGGCGGCGAGCTGATATTGGTAGTTAGGCGCCGGCTCAAAAAGCGACAAAAAAACACGATTTCGAGGAGCCGGGATGGCCGTGGGACAGGAGATCCGGTCACTTTTCAAAAGGTCGTTATATCTTCATGGGCGCGGAGAAGCGCGTTGTTGGGAATCTGCTGGAACCCGTTGGCCACTCATTCGTCGCGTCCTTGGCCCGTCGCGAGAAATCCAGGTCCGGACTACCGAGAGTGCCCGCAGTCACTACCTTCCTCTTGAAGCGTACCACGCGACACCGGAAGACAATCAAGAGTGGAAGAACAATATCATAAGGTGGGGGGGTCAAATGCCAAAGTTCTACAGTGTTCCGCCGAGGACGCGAAACACGGCGCTCGCAGCGATGGCCTTCTACACGTGCAGCCGCCTCGAACGCCTCGGTACCGCCTTCGTTTTCGACGCCGATAACTTTTTCCGCCGCTTCGAGGTGCCGCGGAAACGGTCGCCTGTAGTATGGGAACGTCTGAGGCATCTGGCTCTGACTTCGAAGACGCTGCTCCCCACGAGGTTGTTTGATTTCGGGCCCGCCAATGAGGTTCTCTCAGCCGCGGGCGCGGCGATGGCGTATCTGCCGGCGCTCGATGTTATGGAGCCCTGGTACGCCGACGATCAGCGGGGGTTTCTCTTCCGCTATGATCTTTTGTAGGGAAGACCGATCATCACGGTCGAGACGACGCGGAATTTCGAGTTGAAAGAGGATACGCTCCGTGTGTGGCGAAATGTGGTGGCGGCGTCAAGGTACCACCAATATGAGCTCAAGGTGGTTTTGGACATGTTGCCGCCCCAACACACTGAAATGCTGCCTTTTTGGATGGAGAGGCTCACTTTGCGAGATGAGGTGCAGGCTGATTTGAGTGGGTGAGCCTATCCGGGAGATGTGAGCAACAAGGCAGGCCAAGGTATCACGACGTCGAACGGGCATGAAAGCAGCGTTCACCCCTGATGCCCACACATGGCCTATCCGTCATTTGGTGTATTGAGGGGCCAGCTCTGTCTAGCGTTTGGAGGTGGTGCACGGAAGCTGTTGGCTTTCACCCCTGCTGGTTCATAATAGCACGTCCGTTCTCCGGACGGACTTGGACTTTTTACGCAGCTCCATGGCGTTGGCAGACCCACCATGACCAGGTAACTGTCTTTCGCCGGCGAGCGGAACTCTATAATAACGCCTCTCTCTTTCTTTACCAGGCCAATGATAGTCACGATGCTACAAACCTCTCGCCCGAGCTGAGTAGTTCAAATCGCAAGGCCTTCACCAACGGACATACCAGTCTATCAACAGTTCCGAATTTGAGCAATAATCGCACACATGACTCTGATGAAACGAAAGGACCACGCGCTCTTCTCCCTGCTTTGAGAATAGCATACTAAACCTTGCCAGTGATCACTAATCAAAAGGCATGGCCCTGAGCTACCTTCAAACGCCTTTCCTTTCAGGGTGGTCCCTTACATTTTGTTTTTGCCGGCCGTCACGCTCTGCGGAGTGCTTCTCTAGCCAACAACCGGCTGTGACGTCTTGTCGGCTCCGGCTGACACTAGAGTTTTCGCAACTGTTACCCTGATACTAATTATGTGCTTGTCACTTGGACGTACAGAATTTGGTTTCATATCTTGTATCTTCTGTACCTTCTTCAAGTTGATTGGACGGAACTCCCGACGCCCCACACACTGTAATTTAGCAGGGCGATAATTAGTAGTTGGGCGTACTATAGTCCGCATGCCTCTAGGGCGGACGTGATGATGCCCAGCCCGTGGTCTTAAGATCAGTCTCAGTTTCAGTTTGGGATATTTCCAGTGGAGTAATGCCTCGCGTTCATTCAGCTCAAGACGCTCTAGCCAGCCGCTCCAAGTCTTATTCCTCGGGCTTTGACCTAATGTTTTCTTTCTTTTTGGAACAGGATCGAAGATTACAGTGTACAGAGTCTCATAGACTAGATGTGGGGGCGGGTTTCCCATGCGTAGCAACAGGTCTAACTTGTCTAGCATTAAGCGCCTCCTATGTTATCGCCCGAGAGTCCGCTATCGATAGGCGTATGAATTTCGCTGTGAATATGGTGATGTGGCGTTTTCGACAGAGTGATCACCAGTTGGATCAAATTGGCCCGGGTATCCCAGGCCGAATTCTGAAGGGATGCCGAATTGAAAGTCGACTTCCTCGGTCGTCATCGAGTTGACGATCCCGTAGCCGTAGGGAGCGTGAGGCATCATCGAAGGCGACATGTGGACGTGTTTGTCGTCGGCCCACGATGTTGGATACGGTGTTGGATAAACCGCAGTTTCTGCTTGAGATCGAAGAGCTGGATGGATACATTGTTGCTCCTCGTGGCTGATTGGAAACCCCGAAAACAGTGTCTGGCCAGATCCCCCGGGGTCGTGATGGGACACTGGTTCGGCGGTGGGCTTTCCGGCGCAGCTCCTCGGCCCGGCGGCGTCTGGGTCCTCGGACTCGCACCCGTCGCTGGCGGACAGGCGACCATTTCTCCCCGGCTTCCGCCTCACCCCGTACGCCAAAACGACGAACTTTTCCCTGAATTCTTTGAGCTGCCGCCCGAAGCCCGGCACGCTCTCGATCATACCTTTGCTGTAGGCAAAGTCCCAAAGCTGCATGAAGAGCCTGCCCATTTCTTGGTTGATCTTTTCGAGCTCGTCTACCTCCTCCTGAAGCTCCTGGATTGCCGATTCCTTTCGGTTGCGGTACGCTCTCTGCGCGAGCCGGATTTGTGTGCGACGACGCTGGCCCAGTCAGACGGTCCACTGATAACTTGAACACGGGCATGACATGAGGAACCATCCAAGCTGCCGAAAACGAAAGAAAAAGAAAAAAAGGAGGAAAAGGGAGAAGGGAAGAGAAGAGGTGGCGGGAGTGGAGACCAAAGCGGACGTCATCGATGGCAAACTTACATCTTTCGCGCTTTCGTCGTCAGTGTCTAGGCGCGGTCTACCTCGCAATCGTTTCTTCTTCTCTTCCTGTGCCTTGCCACCACCCTCGAAGGACTGGGTCTTGGGTTGTTTCTTCGACGAAGCCGACACGCCGTCCACTCCCCCTATCGCTGCTGGTTCTTCCAGTGAGTGTTCCCTTTTGTGCGTCATATCGGCATTCAAGATAGTCGACGCGGGGTTTCTGCGCGAGAAGTATCGAAAAAAGCCGCCAAAGAACTGAATAACGCCGAGCCGGCAACAGTGACAGCAGGCTTCTACCGGTGCCCGGAAGATGTATCGAGGAGCAGTTCCGCTAGACGGGCGAACAAGAGCCTGATGGAAGACAGCCGAGGGCAGCTCTAGCCACGTAAATCGTTTTGCGACTATGTCACCTGCGCCCAGGAAAATGTCGGAGCTGGAAAGAAAGCCGTCGATTCCCGTGCAATGTCAATTGGAGACTCAACCGGTAGCAGTCGAGGAACGTTGGTATGGCCGAGCAAGGACGCAGGGTATGGAGCTGAAGGCGTTAGGGAGCCAGACTGATAGGAACCCGCAAAAGATGAAGGAGGGTATCTAGGCTTGATTCTTCTGGGGTTTGCAGTGGGGTTGACTTTGACGTACGAAGTTGAGAAGTTGAATCCGTGATAAGTATCCGTATATTGGGAGGAAGTATGAGCCACATAGTCCCGCTGCGGATAAGGAATCCGGTATTTGAGTCAGATGAACATGACAGGATCAGAGGAAGGGCGAGTGTCGCAGATTACACTATGTGTGGCAAAAAGGATTCATGGCAGGCGTAGCCGCTCTCTCCTAATTGAAGTTCATACAACGGCCTAGGCGGACATGACATAGGCCAGACGGCAGACCGAAGTCTAGAGGGTCCTGGGATAGACCTTGTCTTTAGGGTATAGAGTTTTATGTGTTCAGTCCCCTCCGTGGTAGGTAGCCTTACACAACACCTAGTAGAATATCTCTGTATAGGAAAAACTCTGTAACGTACTGGACCACAGGATGATAGGGTTCGCATGTAGCCCGTGCGTGTAAGCAAATGCAGCAAAAGGGAGTAGCAAATTCAGGAGACGTAGGTCCGATATCCAGAGGCAAGCGAGGAATGAACTCATCAAATGTCGTTCTCAGGGCCGCCATGTCAACTTCCAACACATGCCATTCAATAGCTTACCCAAGAGCTGACTGCGGAATCTGTTTGACGCAAGATCTGTCTGAAGCTGGCTATAGATAAAGGCCGCAGCGTCAGGTCCTTTTAGCACTACCATACCACTCCACGTGCCATGACAGGCCTAGCAGGAGACAGGGTCCGTCTATCTCAACGAGGCATAGAGGCGGCGCTGTATTGCCAGGAGCCGTATGCTGCTGCTCCATAATTAATGCTGCTCCTTTCCTCTGTTGATCGTATGTAGCCCAAGTCCGGGACGCGGAAATTACCACTCATTGTACGCCTCGAAATGGGAAAGAACAGCACGAAGGTCTTCCCCTAGCGATTAACGGTTTGAGCCACGTAGCTCGTTGGGGCCTAACGTCCGTCTCGTCCGATTCTACCGCCTCGGCGGACGTCAACCCGTGAACTAATCACGCCTCTAAGGGTCCCTTACAGAATAGACTCACTTCGGCCGTAGTATATTTACCTTCAAAAGCAGCGTTTCACCACAGAATGTAGCCGCCGGCTGCTAGGCTCGAATCGTAGTTGGGCAGGGGCCTTCACGGGATCGTATCCTTCGATTCAACAACGCTGGAGCTCTCGGCCTACCCGCTGTATTAAGATGGGCAGCCCCGGGTATCGTTACAATAACGGTCGGCAAGTGCGCAAGCACTGTACAGGCTATGGCCCGGCTCGAGCGTGTGTATTCTCAATCGTTACAGCGTGGTTTGACTCATTTGAGGGATCTTGAATGTGGACCTGCCTAAGCCAAGTCCATACCTGCTGAAGTACCGGCACTTTATTCTGCGCAATCTTACACGAGTGTATAGTAATCAGCATACAAGGATGCCGAACATCATCGCCGCTGTTACAGTCTTTTGATTCCCAAGCAACCAAATGGTCGTTGTGCTCTATTGTAGCTGAGCCATGACACCCTAAGTCGCCATGAGATTAACAGCCGCGGCGGTATCAATCTACTTCTTACACGTTCATCACGGTGACTTTTCGAGAATAATCACCGGGTAAAAGAGTGAAGGATGGTAGAGTATTTAGGGCTACCAGCGCCCCGGCATGACTGTTGAGAAATCCCCACACCCGGATCCCCTCCTCTGCCATCAAGACGTTGGGTAAAAAAATATATTTAGACATGTTGACGAACAACCTGATCACCCTCGCCGCCGCGGCGGCACTCATGTTCCAATCCGCCTACGGTCTCCCTGCCGGAGAACTGGAGGGCCGCCAGAACGGTTGCCTCATCAGGACCCAAAGGTTCGAGAACGAGTTCCCATCGTGCCCCAAGGACTCACCGCCCGTGCCCAAGTGCCAGAGCGGAAGAGCCGGGCGTCAGCTGAGCTGGGTCGAAGATCCTCCGGTTGCTCGAGGAAGCCATTCGCTCTGCTCCGGGACGTTGCGGGTACGTATTCCACTTGATCAAAATCACAGCTCAACCGTCTAATGAACAACTACCTAGTACGAATGTTGCGGCGACCGTTGATATGGAGACTCTTGTCGAGTTGGGGCTGGATTTCTTTCAGGCAAAGGACGACGGCGTGCATTCGTAGCAAGCGGAAGACTTTTCCCAACTTCTATACATTTGACTTTGTACTAGATTTCCTCTACGTACATGCATGAGCTCCTCAGCAATTGAAGCCGCACTGTGTGTATACTAAGAATTACGAAAACAGCCCCAAAACTATTTGTACAACAACCTGCCTCTATCTATCCCATCTAGTGCTGATTAGCTGCACTCCCTATTGAGGTTGCACAATCTCTACCTCTCTCCCTCACTTGAGGTACTACTAGCAGTTACACATCTACACCCATGTTTCTACCCTTTTATTCCTACTTGAAAACAATACTGAACATTTTTCTTATCTAAGCTGTGATATCTTCAAGTGGTTCCTCTAGTAGTTCCATATGGAGCTGCACTATTATTGTAGAGTAGGCTCAGAAGAAATCTATAGGCCAGGTTAATAGGCTGGCTCATTTCATCCTATAGATCTTACTTTGGATTCCTAGATTAACTATGAGTAAACCTATAATAGTAGACATAATCTAGCAGCAAATACGACACCGTGGACGCTGGGGGCCATGGGTTAAGGGAGAGGCGTCTCCAGCAAAACTACCGGAGCATAGGTTTCTTCCACTCGTAGAAGAATTCATGAGGCGAAACTCAGGGGCGGCAGGGGAATAAATACGTCAAGTTGGAAATGGGAGGCATGAAAGCGGGTGTGCATATTCAGGTGGGAAAGTATGTGAGGGGGACTAAGTATATGTACACTTGGTAGAGAACAAATGTATGCGTACACATAGTCAATGCAAGACGCATATAACCTCAAATCCCCGTAGCAGCCTGAGGGCTGATCTCAAGCACCCAGCCCCCTCTCCCCTCCTGATACCGCTGCGGCACCTTGGATGCAGATTGTACATTTCTATCAAGGTTAATATGGCACCAAAAGGACGTCGTCTGGACCACATGTATGGACGTGCCTGACTTGAAAGCAGTCATGGCAGGAGAATGTAAACCGCGGACTCACTTCTTCTGGAGACAAGGAGCACACCTGTTTGGACCACAGATGGAGCTCAAGAGCTTGCCAGGCTAAGTCAACCAAGTGAGGTTCAAGCGAGAATGCGACAAAACTAAATTTGTTTCTAGAAAAGAAAAAGCCTTGGTCTGTAAGACTTATTTACAAGCTGCCACCACTTGCTTCAGCGGTCTTGAGTAGACTCCAGAGCGGCACCAGTCGAATTCGTCCGCAAGCTGATGAGACGAACTGCACCTAATTGAGGAGACCGCAGATGAGGCCGCCAAGGTTAAGCTTGTCGAGCACGCCGCCGACAAGGCCGAGAACAGTAGGCAGAAGACCGCTCAGAACCTCGAGCAGCAGGGCGACGACGCCGCCGAGGAAAGTGAAGACAAGCTGCAGGAGACCGTCGACCAAAACGTTGAGGGCGCAGAGCAGGTGGCCGACGACGGTGAGCAGGACGAACACAAGAGGACCGAGAAGCTCAAAGATGCCTGCGCATTGCGTTAGCACTAATTACACAGTCGGGTCAGCTTTCCCGTGGGATCGAGCTCACCGATGCTCAGAACCTTGAGGACGTTCTTCAAGGTGTACGCAATCTCGAGAATCAGCTCAATCACAACGGCCACGATCTTCTGCTTCTCCTCCTCGACAACCTCGACGGTGCCGGACAGCAGGTCCACAACGTCGCCGGCGAGGGCGTGCACGAGGCCGACGATGATGGTGACCTCGCTCTTGACGAGCGCGATGACGCTCTCCTTCTTCTGCGCGATGCAGGTGCCGCAGACGCCCGCGACGGTGGAGTTGATGACGGAGGTGTGCTTCTTGACCTCGACGACGGTCGTCTGGATCTTGGAGAAGACGATCTGCTGCTTCTGCTGCTGCTGCTGAGGGGCGCGGGAGTCGAGGACGTCGACGTCGACTTCGGCGCTGACGAGTTCGCGAGGGGAGGCGATGTCGTGTGCGGCGGGCGCGGCGAGGGAGGTCGCGAAAAGGGTGGACAGCGCGACGAGGCCGAGGTTGATGAAACGCATGTTGACGGCGGTGTTGAAGTAACAAGACTAGAGATTAGGGTAAAGAGTGTGGTATGAGTTGGCTATAGAGTGACGGTGACGTTTGAAAAAGGCTCGAAAAAGGAGTGACTAGGTGAGGTTGTTGATGATGGAGAAAAGAAGCAGTCACATTTCGATGAGTTCAGTCTGTCTTAAGTACCACAAGGATAGCTGCAAACGAGAGATGGCCTTCTCGTACACGACGACTTCGTCAAGACCTCATCGCGAGGCTGTTCCCCAGCTCTCACTTTCCGGAGACAATATCCACCAACAGGGTTCATTGCTCTGAGAAACTCGACGGAGAGGATGATCCCACTAAGCACTTCCTCTTTTGAAAGGTGATCAGGATGAATTCGGATTGGCGGCGTGGCTTCAGGGATTTGCCTCTCCACTTCGCGCGGGACTGACAGACCGAGGGTGCCTCCGGAAGCTTCGCCTCTTCTCCGAACTTGGGACACTTGAAACAATTCTGTCGAGAGGAGCTTCAAGATGGCAATCTAAGCTTCACCGATTCGACGAACTGTCATAACGCGCTACACGAGCTATCGAGGGGCGCAGCTCCCCATCGCCCAACAACGCCTAGCTCGGTCAAGATGGACGCACCGGTTGGCGTTCTATCGAAGCCAGAGAGACGCGGGCTGCGGGCTCTTCCGGACCAGTCATCCACCAGTCAGTAGAATGTCGAAACTGGCACTCTGAGGCCCGGAGAATTTCGATCTGCGGATCCGCAGTCGTTAGTTGGCGACGCGGAAGATCGTCATGATTAGAACCACGAGCTAAACCCCACTAACATGGGTCCAGATCACGTCGAAACACCTGTTGGGGGGAGCAGTGAGGCGAGCTGATATTTGTTGGCGATGAGCGAGCATCGTAATACCTTTTTGATGTCATTAAACGACTGTCCGGAGTACTCGCGCCCCTTGAACTGAGAGAGTTGCACGTCATAGCCTCGGGATCTAACTTCAAAGTCGATCTACAAACTTGAAAAGAGGTCCTTGGCAATGCACATTTGCAATGGTGTATTACAAGCCGCAATTCCATTGAAGATATGAGTCCTTGACCTGTTGTCTACGTTGCGGACGTGGATGCGCAGCCAGACACGCGGACAAAAGTGGTCAACGCATCCTATTATCCTATGACCGGCCATCCCTAGAGTAAGCCTCACGAACCTCGGGATCCGTCCACAGCCTGGACCTCCTGCTGAAAGGCGATCGGCTGCTTGTCGTCCATCGTCACGAAGTCCTCGACCACGGATCCGACATGTCGCGAACCGTATTCGTTCCAGAGTGAACTTCGCGACCGTTTACATGATGCGAGCGCCAGTCGTCAATGTACAAAACATCCAGACCAATCTTCTTATACAAGTCCTCCATGATCTCGGCAAGCGCAGAATTCCAGGGCTCCGGCGCCACCAAAACATCGGACCCGGAGAGGACGAGACTGTTCACGACGCCGGGGAAGAAGGAAGTGAGCTTTGAAGCATCGCGAGACTTGCCAGCAAACTTGTAAAAGGCCGGGACCCGGATGATTTCCTTTTCCGAGAGACCCGTTGCTTCCTTGATGGTTACAATGTTCCGCTCAATCTTGTCGGCCGCGTGTAGGTTGGCCTTGATGAGGGCGTCGTCGGCGAGAAGCTCGGCGACAGAGGTGTTGTCCACCCGCTGGCATGCCTGTTTGGTTTGGTTGCAGGCGCCGCTTACCGTGTCCCATCTCTGTATGGCTACCTCGAGCTCGCTGACGTCCATCTCACTTCTATAGAGTTCCGCAAGGGTCTGGATCATGGTCAACAGTTCGATCCCCTCGCGGGGGTCGTCTACCTGCATAGCCCAACCTCGGCTGTTGTTGGCGGGCAGGAACTGGAGGAACTGATCAACCTGGCTGACTTGCAACCAGTCGGTTTCGAGGAGAATCGGCTGCTGCGTCTCCTGGGCGAGGAGGAGATGGAACAAGTCGGGCACGTGAGAGCCGTGGCCCCCGATGACGATGCGTCCAGCAGGAAAGGATTCACGCTTGTGCGTGTAGGGCGGGATGGTTTCAATATTCCCGGCGCCGTTGATGGCCTCGATGAAGGGAGGCTCGGTATCCGGCCTGTCTCCCCGGTGCTGGACGGCCCCGATCCCCGTGTTGCGGAATTCCGTGAACACTTTGACGCCGTCCGACCGAGCCGCCTGGGCAGAGCAGATCATGATGCGCAGACTGACGATGCCAATACCCGTGGGCATGGACACGTACCCAGGCTCGACGAAATCCTGGACAGACGCGCTAGTCTGCTCCGTCGACGAGTCGATGAAGAATGTCTCTTCCTCGACTTGGGCCCACTTCAACACGCGCTCAAAGTGTTCGTTGAACCGTTCCAGCGCGTTCTGTCCCGGACGACTGTTCGCGGCCAAGACCGTCTCGACGTCTTGCAGATGGTGGTGGGTCAGGACGGGGGCGACTCGGAGCATGACGTCGTCGGTCGATATGACGGTGTTGCCGTGCCTGATGGTGAAGCGGATCGTCACCCTGCCGTCCCAGATGCCAGGTCGACGGATGTCGCGAGCGTCGATGCCAAACAGCAGACCCCTTTTGAGGGATTCGCTATCGAACCTGTAGTCCGAGTCGGTGTAAATCCAACTGCCTCCGCCTCCATCTCCGTCTTCTCCGTCTTCTCCGTCTTCTTCGTCTTCGTCGTCGTCGTCGTCATCGTCGTCGTCTTCTTCGTCGTCGTCGTCGTCGTCGTCATCATCATAGTCATCGTCGTCATCATCATCGTCGTCTACCTTTGCGGCTACATATGCGTCTTCTTCTTCGTCGTCTCCCTCCCAACGAAAGACGCGGACCCTTTGCCGCACCTTCTCATCCGTGTCCAGAATCGAGATAGATCCCGTGACGAATCTAGGCACGTTGGCGATCGGGACCGTTTTGATGTGTGCCAGGTGTTCGGGGGATCGTAGGATGGTGCCTTGTGCATCGTTGCACTTGTCGAAAAGGAGGTCGATGTACGTCTCGTTGCAATTCTGGCTTAGTCGACATGTATCCAGATACATGCTGGTGAACTTTGAACACCGTCTATCAGTGTCACCGATGTTGGGGAGAAAGATGGCCCCTCGGTCCTCTGTCCAAACGACCTTGTCTGACGCGTCCGACTGGCCAGACAAGTCAATTATCCCGTCGCGGTTGGTGTCGGCTCTGATGTCTGCCTTGATAAGACCATGATGGGGAGGCCCAGGGGGCTTGGAGGACAGCAGGAGATCTATTCGCTGGTCAGATGATGCAGACGCGCACTCGAATGAAAAGCCTTACTCGACAAGAAGCCTGGCTTCATTGTGATTTGCAGTGTGACTGGGGGTTGTGGTAGGTAGTCTAGGGTATCGTGGGATGCTGCAGGGACTCTTTTGTGTCTCTGGGTATCCACAGCTGCCCTTCATTAAATACCTTTCCACTGACCATAAAGGTTGCTCCCACAGTTTGGGTAATCCCATGACTTGAAATTTCTGACGCCACGGCATCCACAGTGCTGCTATTATGGGAAGCTTATAAAATGTAATTCAGAGTTTGTGGGTTACCTAGCTGTGGTAGCCACATACAAACCTACGAGCTGGAAGGGTCTTGTCCACGACCGGGAATTGTCCAAACTCGGGAATCCCTCAACATTTCAACAGACGAAAACAGGCGGGTACATCTATGTACCTGTTACCTGAACACAATAGGAAAGGTAGCAGCATAGAGTGAAAGCGATGGCCGCTTTTCAAGGCTTAAAGTGAGCGAAGGCGTGATCTAAAGGTTAGTAATGGTACTAAAGAAATTGTAATGAATGATTCTTCATAGAATCATGGTTGTCAGATTCAAATCTGCAAGCGAGCAAGTTCGAATAAGAAGACTAGTTTGAGGCTGTTTAGATATTGGATTAAGTAGATACCGGTACCTGGTTTATTTGAATATCAGGATCCCGGAAACATTGGCCAAGCTCTTTCCTTTGGTAAGCCACCTGTCGGATGCATCCTGAGCCAGGCTATCTTCATTCCCGCGGTAGATTTGCCGCTGCTCTGTTCGGCGAAAGCCTTCTCGCCTCTGCCGCTTGCTCATTCAAGATGTCTGGTTGTTTCATGCCGTCCAAGTAGTTTCCTGGATCTAAGTACTAGCAGCACTTGCCTGTATCCTCCAAAAAGACTCATGCTCCCGTTCCTCGATTCCCTGCAACTGGTCCAGAGATGCACGACCGTGCCGGAGGCTAGGGATATTCTCCACCTCTGTGGTGATTGCGGGAAGCCGTTGCTTCTTGGTCTCTTTCACGTCTGGAGAAAGGCCTAATGTGCACTAGGTCTGGATCCTTCATCCTATGGACTCTTTCGCTGGGCAAGAGGGCATTGATCGTGGTCGTCGCTGTACGAGGTGATATACGGGGGTACGTTGAGCAATTGGCATGTCTGTTGAGTCTTGTAGTATAGGACTGCACACGGTTTGAATTAATTCAAGGTGCTGCGGCTGGCTTCTATTACTTGTTGTCGTACGGGTGGCGGAAAGGTGGCTCATTCACTTGTGCACTACAACTTGAGGTTCATTTCCCCAACAGAAGTACTGGCCCTGGGATCTACAGCACGAAGTCTTGGTTGCGAAGTGTGATGCTATTAGAATGTAATACTTTCGTCCTGAAGAGTAGCACATGTAATGGTCATTGAAGAAGAGGACAAGAACCATCAATCTACCAATTTGCGGCTTTTCCTAGAAGTTGAAAGCGTGAACAAGTATACCAACGATGAGGGTACTAGAGCCGGCCGCAAACTTGTCTGCTCCAGCGCCGTTAGCTCAAGAGGGCGGGCGAGCGAGGTGTCTGGACGAAGGAGCGGACACGACGCCAGCAGGGGATTGAGGAGCTCCGCCGGCGCCGGCGCCGGCGGGAGGCTGAGAGCACCCGAGCCGTCAGTCGGCGACTGAGGTGAAGAACCAGGGTGATTTGGCTGACGAGAACCACCGGCGGAGGGGTACTGACCTAGTACTGAGTAGCGCCGCCAGGCACGAAAGGCTGGCTCGGCCGATCATCTCCATCCGCTGGCCGAGCCGGAACAGTCGGCGTTTCCGATACAAGACCCACAATTCCCGATCCCCGTGTTGCAAGCCGGGCCGCCGGCCGTCCCAGCGCAATCGGCATTGCTTCTGCAAATGTCGCACGTGCCGCCGCCGCAGGTTGGGCCAAGAGGGAACCCGTTGCAGTCCGCGTTCCTGGTGCAACCCTCACAGACGCCCGTGGCCGTGTTGCAGACCGCGCCTCCGGGAAGCGCTCCCAGACAGTCGGCAGTGCTGGCGAAGGCCCTCCCGCAGCATCCGGGGTGACTATTACAAGAGCTGCCGAGTCACGTCTACCTGTACCTTTTTATCTACCTACCGTCATCTCTAGTTGCCCTTGATACACCAAACAGCGCCGGTTTGCCTGTCTGTCCCTATTTCGCCCTGACATTCTTTCGCCTCTTCTTTGGGTCGGCCATGAGTCTCTTTGCACAAGGTAGGTGGCGGGCCTTTGCAGAACAACGACGGGCGAACGACTGTGTTCTCGCGGTGAGCTAGTATTACTCGCGGATTCCGGCAGACCGTGTGTCGTCGTGTACGGAGAGTGTGAGACTGTGAGTCACCAGATCGCCTTGTTTCCAATCATTCCTATGGAAGGAATCCTTAAGGTCACGATCCAAACCCGTGGGGAACGTGATAATTTACACAGCTTTACTACTTGATAGTGATAGTCGTATTCCAGGAGTAGAAGCCTTGCTTGGTTTAACTAATGTAGCTGTAAGGCAGGATGTTGCCTAGCTTGGAAACTAAGGGCATACGTTATAATTCTTATAGATATTATCGCGTCATTATTGTCGTCCATCGTCGTATGCCATTGCCACTCTTCTTACGGTAGTATACATGGTTGTTGTTATTATTATCATTGTGAGATACGGCCAACCGCCGAATATCACTAGAAAAGGGAAAGTATACCTCCGACACCCAAGCTAGGTAATCAGGCACTACTGACCATGTCCACACAACAGATGGGTATGGTGGGAATAGCATGGCGGTCTCTCTCCGGGCAATGAGACTCTGTTGGTCTTGTTCACGAGCCACATGTCAGCTTGACAGAGCGTTGCTACGTTGCCATGTCGGCCGTCCAAACGCCCGTCGCCTGCCGCCACAAGCACACCCTCGTAACCGCTTCAGGGACACAAAGTAGCAGTTCTTGCTGTCTGAAATCTATACCTGATGCGACATTCCTTTCATCTTGTAGGCTTGGGTTGCAAAACCCGCTTACATGACAGTACGGGCAGACCGATCAGTAAGCTCAAAACGTGCCCAGCGTAAACCGATTTTGCAACTGACAGGGGTTTGTTGCAATCACAGCCCCGGGAGCCACACATTGCGCGTCAGTCGTGGCAATACAGTATGACCTTATGGTCACAGCAGGTGTAGTCCCGCCGATGCCGCCCCTGAACGTGTTTGACCGAAAAGGACCGTTCTCGACCTCGCTGATGAAATACGACGCGCTGAAATCAGCTCGTACATGGCAGAGCTGATCTTTGCGAACTTGTGCGCCCCTGCCGGGGCAAAACCGAGCAGTGAAGCCAAAAGACACGTCACTCCTCTCGTTGGGTCCCGGTCGGGGAACGACGAGTGTCTGCGGGTTGACGAAGAGCTCGAGCTGGGTCACGGTGACGGATATTTCGGGGGATCCGCGTTCGTTGACCTTTCCCTGCGCCGAAAACTGGATGTTTTGGTGCAAGAGTCCGTAGAAGGAGGGGCACGTGAACGACAGCGTCCCCCGACGTCTGTCGGTGAATATCTCGGGTGTGACAACTTGCGTCCACATGGCAAGCGCGGACGCAAGGAGATATGAAGTGCGAGGGAGAACCATTTGGGTTTGTGGCAGGATTCTCAAAGAGTAACAGCCCTAGAATGTTGAGACTGCTCATACACGGGCGCCATCGATGGGTGGATCGTTGTGAAGGATCTTATATGTAGCCTTCCTCCTCGGGGAGACTCACCAAGCCGCTTCGCAGAGGCTTTGCAACCAACAACATCCGCACAAACGCGGCGTCTCTGTCGGCCGCGTCAGCACCCACGCCCTTATCGTGCGCCGCCCATGAGGTCGACCGACAGATTCACCGACGTGCCACTGCTTCTGTTCAACTTTATGGCGTAGTGAAACCGTAAATTTGCAAGCTTTTCTTTTACAAGATGGTAACTTTTTTAAAAGGGCCTGACTCGAGGCCATCGGTTCCGGCCGTTGTTATTCGTCTCTTCTTTAAGTTGCGCTACGACGTCCTGTCTTGCGAGGTAATCGTTATGACATTCCCGTTTAGCACGCTGATGGCTCAAAAAGGTTGGAAAGTAATACGCGGCAGCTTACGACTAAACATTTGACTTTTGCCAAGAAAAGTGTAATGATGGACGCCGCAGCAAACGGTCGTACAAAAGACGCCAATAGCAACAAAGTGTAGCTATCAGAATTCCTTGTGGGAACCCAAGTGAACCACCATCAGCGTCGCACTGGCTGCTGAAAGCTCATGGGTCTGTCTACCAGAGTCTCGGGAAAAGTGCAGACACGCAGCCTCAAGGAAGACATTGTCTCTGCCATATTTCTTGAAATAGTTTAACGTGGGTAAAGTCAACAAGCTAAAGCCATCAGATCCCGCTCATCGAGGGCTGCAAAGCTGCCGGCTGATGAAGCTCAAGAAAAGAAGAAAACAAAACCCATGTACATGACGGAATAGAAAACCCACGCAAAACGAGTGTACAAACAAAAGTCAGTTTGCTCTTCCACAGATGACGCCTGCCCATACCTCTCTTCCCCCCATTTCTCACCAACTCATTTCCAGTGGTCCTTCGTCTTGTATCCCTTTGGCACCTCGCTCCGCTCCCCGCGGGCGTTGATGCTCGCCACGATGGTGTACGTGTCCGCGTCGAAGCAGTTGCTCGTGACCTTGCCCGTGCAGATGTCGTAGAGCTTCCGCTCCGAGAGGTCGCAGAACTTGTTGTCAATGTACGACACAATGTCGAAGCCCTGGGAGTTGGCGTCCTCGCAGATGGCCGTCGCCGTCTGGCCGGCGATCTCCGTGACAACCAGGTGGTCGGGGTTCATGTTGGAACCCTGCCGTCGTCTGCTGCCCACGCGCCTCTTTTCTGTGCTGTTCCTCCCACTGCTGCTGCCGCCGCCCACGTCCCCCTCCTCGTCCCTCTCGTCAATCTTGGACACGTTTCCCGGCTCGCCCTGCTCAACCCAGACGTCCATGTCGTACCTCTCGTAGTCAAAGGCCAGGTCCGGCTCCCTGTCCGCGCCCTCGCGCTTCGGGTCCTGGCCGTCCGGGTTGTACAGCAGCGGCGGCTTGTAGAAGGGCGGCACGCCCTTGGGCGCCATGTTGCTCCAGTACGCGAAGCGCCGCGTGCAGCTGCACACGTACATGCTGTTTCGGTTGTACAGGTCGATCTTGTCCCGGGCGCCGACCATGTCGCCGATGTGGAAGCTGAGGGACCGCGCGTTCTTGTCCGTCTCGGCGTTGCCGTGGAGCCAGACGCAGCGCGACCTGTGGCCGGCGCCCGCCGCCGTCGTCTTGCTCCAGTACCACGACTGCCCGCACTTGTAGCCCGTGTCGCCGAACAGGGCCGCGTGGAAGTCGTGCGTCGACACCTGCACCATGGCCACGCAGAGCGCGTCGAAGCCGCCGGCGACGAGGACGTAGCCGGGCTTCCGGGACCTGCCGTCGTCGTGCCGGATCTTCATCACCCTGCTGTCGCCCCCCCACAGCCCGATCTGCGTCCTGCCCTTGTAGCGGCCCATGCGGTTGCCGTCCTCGTCCCAGAGGGCGATGCCCGGCATGTACCCGCCCGGGGCGTTGAGGCCGTCGTAGTAGCCTACCTGGATCGTGACCCAGGTCTCGGCTATCGGCTCGACCATTTTGGGGTAGATGCCTTCCTCGAAGAAGTACGGAGTGGACACGAAGTTCTCGTTACGGTCGAGAAGGAACCCGATGGGGCCGTACCCGTTCATGGCGGTCGTGGGTGGTGTAGAGATGGAGGGGAAGAAACGGGCGAGATTTGGCGGGCACTTGGAGGCCGTTGTCGTACTGTGGCCAGATGGATGACCAAGATACGGATGATGTTGATCACTCGAGGCGTACGGGAAACGAAAGTTATTAAGTCTTTGTGCCGAGACTTTCGTGATCGGTGTTGGTCTGTCTCCCTCTCGGAGGAGGTGTTTCTCGTCTTCCTGGTGGCTCGCAAATACGGAGTTGCCCCGTCGTACGAGCTGAGACCACCAATCGATTGTTCGAATTTAGGAGCTGGGGGTTACTTTACATGCCCGTTCTGTCCACTTCCTTTGAATGGAAAACGGCATCCCTTACAACGTATCACTGGGTTCCGGATGCGGTGGTTTTTGCAGCCGTGTCTGCTGCTTTGCGCAAAGCATTTTGTCAAACTGAGTGGGAGTATTGCATTTAAAAGCACCGTTCAGCCAGATGGAACCAACACAATAAGAAAGCAGATACTTGGCACACCGTGCCTCGACGCAACGTGACCCGGTCAAGGGCCTACGTGTAATCGGAGCTTTGCTCTGAATGCAACACCAATCCCTACCACCCATTCCTGTTTAGCTGAAAAGACTGCAGAGAGACGGAATAGGGCTGCAAGGTTGCAGGAATGACTCTAAAGGGAACCAGAATGTAGGCCACTATATATCATCTCATGAGATGACTGAAAATCTCCAAGAGTACGTTGCAATTGTCTTCACGGTCTGGTATATCGAATCTTCCAGACTACGTACCCAAAGCAGGTCAAGACGTCTTTGAGAACCTCTCAACTGGGTCAAGAAACGAGCTCACCATTACTGACCCTGCTTCCACTTGGCAAAGGCCTCGACAGCCTCTGCGACGCAATCGTGGCCGAGGAGCTCTCTCTGGTAGTCCTTGTCGATCCATCGCCAGCCCGTCGGCGTCAGCCCCTCCCCCAAGCTCCGGCCGGCCATTTCTGCATCTCGGGCCTCCTGCTCGGGTCCATCTGACACGTGGTACCATTTCTGATTCGACTTGGCACCCTGGACGTTGAGGGTCGTCCGTGACTTTCGCAGAGACTCGTACAGTCGGAGGATGCCCGGCACCGACTCTGTCGGATTCTCGGTGGAACCTTTCAGCAGGCCCAGCAGTTTCCCGAGTACGGCGCCGTCTTCTACTGCCATGGCGCCGCCTTGGGCTTGATACGGCAGACTCGGATGGCAAGAGTCCCCTAGAAGAGCCAAGCAGCCCTGGTGTCGTTGGCAAGGATCAGATCGGGCTCACGATGTGCCTTTTGGCCGAGACTCACCTTTGTCCACGTCTCCATTTCTGGATGCGTGCTGAGCTTCCACTTCTGGACCTTTGTTATGCAGGAAATAAGTTTAGTAAGACTTAGTTTGTCTTGATTAGCGTAGGACAGCCAGCGAGGACAGCACAGGGAAACCCACGTCTCGTCCCATCCGACAAAGCTCTCTCTCATCTCCCCAATGTCCCCTTCAGCGCGTTTGACTCCAGGCGGCATGTTGTCGGGCCTTATAAGCACCAGGTTGAACTCCTTCCCACCTTTTACCGGGTAGAGTACGGTGTGTCGTTGAGGGCCGATCCACGCCGTCACCTGCTTACGGGAGCACAGCTCGTCGACACGAGGGTCCTTGAGCTGCTGCAAATACTCTAAGCCGAACGTCGCGCGGTACGCAAGGTCGCCTTGCTCAACAGCAGGCGACGGCCGGCCCAGAAGCTGACTTCGACATACCGAGTACAGTCCTGGCTGGTCAGCAAAGTACAGCTCACGAGGGCAACAACCGGATGAGAATGCACGCACCGTCGGCTCCGATGATGACATCGCCAGCGATATCATCGCCATCTTCCAGCCAGACCACATTCTTCTCAAAGTCGATGCTCTCAACCTCCATGTCCAGGCAGAGGTCCACCCCGATCTCTTGACACGTCATCCACAGAGCGGCATGATAGTCGGCCCTGTGGATCACCATCCACAGCGCCCCGTACTCGTCCTCGCAGTGCTCCGCGGACAGGCTGTACAGCGGCTCGCCGTTTGCGTACCGCCGCATCTCGATCTTGTCAATCACCACGCCGCGGTCCATCATCTTGTCGAGATACCCCAGCTGCCGGGCGACCCTCGTCCCGTTCGGGGGTACCTGGATCCCCGCCCCGATCTGAAGCCCCCATCGTCAGCCTCGCCACCGCGGGCATAGCACAAGGAAGGCGGAGTTCCGTCAGACTTACCGGCACGATGCGATTCGCCCTCTCGAGCACCACGACCTCGAGCCCTTCCCGCCGACAGGCGATTGCGCAGGCGAGGCCGCCCAACCCCGCTCCGATGATGATTACCTTCATTCTTTTTTGTTGCTGTTGAGCGATCACGTCGTGTATGCGTCGCCCGCGGGCGCCGTGAGAGTATAGAAGCTGGGGGATATTGCGCTGAGGAGATCTGGCTTCCGTTGGTCCCCCGTACTCGAAGAGCAGAAGCAACCACAGAGAGAGGAGATGAGATGGGATATCCTGTGTAGTATGCAATAATGCATTAAGGCGGCACGGCAAAGATAATCCGCCGGCCCCGCGCGGCCCGAAACCCACAGCCGTAAACGACATCGTTCAGAACCGCGCTGATCTCCGCTCAACGGACATTAATTCTGTCCATGTTGATGTCACACGCAGCGACATTTGCGGAAGAAACGGACGGATTACGGGCAAGATTTCCGCGTGGAATCGTGGCCTCAACCTCACGACCGTTCTTGTCACTCTATCCGCCCTGCACCTCTATGTGAAATCTCAATCAGCATCACCTCCCCCTTTGCTGCCGAGTCCCTGTAAGCAAACGAAGCGGAGTCGGCGCTCCTCGGCGGCCCGAATCCCAATCTCCTAAACCCTATCCCGTCACGTCTTGTCTCTTCGACAGTTTGTTTCCCGGGAGGGCGTTTCGTTTGCGGAAGCTGGCTCAAGCTTCATGCGCTGCATGTGTGAAGACGGGCACACGACTGTGCGTGCAGATTTGATGGGGAGATGGTGCTTGGGGTTTTGCAGATGGGCCATGGGCACTTTGGTAGTCTGAGCGGACAGGCGTAGAGACGTACGTCTAAGCTAAGAATGCTCACTAGCCAGGCTGTTGGCTCGAATACACGGCGTCGACTGTCTGACAGAGTTTCAGTACGACCTGTACACATTGCAGTTTTGCACGCGGTCGTGTTCCAGGACAAGACAGATGACAAGAGGCGGGGCTTTCTTCGGAGTGAAAGTCCTAGCTTGAGTGGAAATGAGACTGCGGCGAGAGTCGATCAACGTTGACGAAACGCGCTATAAGTAGTGTAGCTTCGGCGATACCTCCTCAGTCTACTCCGAAGGGCGAGGTGAGGCTATCTCGGTCCAGAACTTGGTTAGCCCTAGACTTCAGACAAGAAAAGTACTAGTGAACGACATGAGCGAGAGATTGGGGACAGCGTGGCTTTCTAGTCTGTCCTCGCTTGAGGAGTGCCACGTCTGCCGAATTATTGACATCGAGAGTAGACACAAGACTCGAGAATATATACGGGAAGAGGCCACTGAACCGATGAGCAGAGTCACATCTTTCTCTCACGGCCGTGAATAAGCGCGTGCTTCGGTAATAACAACACTGGCTTCTCCCATCATGCAGACGGGTTGCCCACCTGGGCTTTAAGCTTACTGCAACAAGCTTCTTCGACGCTGGCGCACGCACCGGATGCCAAGCGGTTCCGTTGCGTGATGTCTACTAGTTGAGAAGAGGGACCGTCTACCGCAATGCTTGAAACGCGGCTGCAGGCGTACGCCAGCCCCATGCCTGGCTCTGGCCTGGAGGCGGACTCGGAGGCCGCCCGCGCATCTCGTTCACGGCCATTGTCCGCATCAGAGTCTTCCGCCTAATTCCCATCCCGCGTCAGCGGACGGGAATCCATGACGATGGTGATTTTGACGCAGCATGGTAAAAATAAACCATGCAGCAGCACTCTTCCCTTCCCCTCCCCCACCGGCAGCCGGAGCTGGGACCGGACCTTCGTCTGATGTACCATGTCCACAAGATCCCAAGCAAGGCGCATGCAAGCTCCATCTCTCGAGCTACCAGTCTGCGGGAGCGAAGCGTAGAGTCGTTTGATCGCTGACTGTCCGGTTAGCCAGAGGCTAGGCCTGGTAGAACGGAGCGCTCGGTCGCCGCCTACATCTCGACGCAACCATGATGAAGGACGAGTCACACGCTACACCAGCCGAGTTGGAAGCCAACATTGCCCCGGGGAAGATTTGAAGAAGAGGAATTTAGGATTCCCCGGGGCAAATACTCCCAGGGAACGGCGCGGGACAGACTTTTTTACAGTTTGAACGTTGTAGACGCCGAGTTACACGGAACTCTACCCAGATCGTCGGATTTCCCGGCCCCAAGGAGCACCCCTTCTTACATAGCATGACTCTAGTCCATGCGTCCTGTCATCACCTCGACTTGTCCGATGTCCCCGTGGTCAGGGGGCCCCTGCTTCGACTTGCTCTCTCCGCGCAAAGCAACGTCACTCCACCCTTTGACTCGCGGGGGGGGCGGAAAGTGGAGGGGTTCAAGCCCGTTGCTCTCTTCTCCATCCAAGCCTCGTCAGGTCCCCGAATGGGGGCGGGCATTGAGACCGAGGCGATCTCTTGGCCCTCGATCCATCCTCGCGGCGCGGCCGTCCCGGCGATCCCACACGACGTTGACATACTTAATGATGCCAGTCGTCCCGGGGCCCTTTGGCGGGAGATATTAGATGGGATAAGCACGCCATGACCCTCGTGATTCGTCCCGAACAAAAGGACCACCAGCAGCATCAAGTATATCGAGCACCTCCCGCGGCGAACACTGACGTTCCCTTCATATAGCCTCGCCCTTCGTTCCCACGCGGCGTCTGGGCCCTGATGCCTTTCATCGTCGAAAAGTCCCGAGCCCGCATGGCTTTCCAGGCTCTCGTACGATACGAGCACAACGGACACGTCCATCACGGAAACCTCGTACGCAGGAGCAGGAGCGGTTACGTGATTGAGCGGCTGGACGGAGACATTGAAAATGGCTTCATTGGTACGGATGTGAGGGATGTCGCTACCAAGGTGAGCCCTCCACCATATTGGAGCGCAACAAAATCGACGCTGGAACCAGAAGGCAGCTCCTCTGTCCCTTGGAAAAGACTCCAGGCATCATCTGCCTGGGGCTCAACTACGCACAATACGCCGAGCAGATAAACGTGAGCATAAACCCAGCCAGCAGGCAAAACCATCCTAGAACGAAGCCTGACGGTCTCGGTAGCTACCAATCACCACATACCCCATCGTCTTCACCAAGCCGCCAGACGCCCTCTCCGGCCCCGCCGACCCCATCCCCGTCCACCCGGACGCCCAGGGCCAGCTCGACTACGAGGGCGAGCTGTGCGTCGTCATCGGCAGGGACGCCAAGAACGTGTCCGCGTCGGACGCGGCCGAGTACGTGCTGGGTTACACGGCGGGCAACGACGTCACGGCGCGCAACTTCCAGGTGCCCGACGCCTCGGGGGGGGGGGGGGGGGGGCAGTACTCGTACAGCAAGTCGTTTGACGGCTTCGCGCCCATCGGGCCGGGCCATCTGGTCCCCGGCCGTCGTGCCGGACCCGCGCGCGCTGCGGTACCGCACGCTGGTCAACGGCGCGGTGCGGCAGGAGACGGCGACGTCGGACATGATCTGGTCCGTCGCGCAGGTGGTCGCGCACCTGTCGCGCGGCACGACGCTGAGGCGCGGCACGGTGGTGATGCTGGGCACGCCCGGCGGCGTGGGGTACTCGCGCGGCCAGTTCCTGAGGGACGGGGACGTGGTGGCGGTCGAGGTGGACGGGCTGGGCAGGATTGAGAATGTCGTCTCGTTTGAGGGACTCGGGGCCAAGTGATTCTTGGTCGGGAAGCTCAACCCCCCTGATTCAACGGTGGAAGAACGAGCCAATGGCTTTTTTGATGTAGACCATTTCCATCTGATGCGGGATTATACCTAGCTACAGATGCTCTAAGCTAGTCCAACGTCATTCTTAAACTCCTGTAGCCACTCCGCGATGTCTGCCGGCGTCTGGTTCCAGGGATCGTCACTGTCGAGCGCTCCAGTCAGCCGGCAATCACACCACAGGGGACGGGTCAAGCATCTCGTGTGGTCACAAATCACACACGGCCCTGAAACTCACTCGTCGTAGAGGATCCATCTGGCCTGATGTCGCAGCTCGTCGTCGCCGGGCACGTGGCAGTTGGGGTTGTTGGGCGACACGGCGCTCGCCACGAACCGCGACAGCTCCCTCGCGAGGAGCTTGTACCGGTTGCCGTCGTTGAGGGACAGCGGCACGCCGATGCCGTGCGGGCGGCCGTCGCCCTGGAGGGGTATCCCAGACCCCACGAACAGCGTCTTGGCCGTCTGCAGCCGCATGTACAGATCCTGCTTCTCCGCCGACAGGTCTCCCACGTCGACGAGGCTGCCGCCGTTGTCCGGGAACTGGACCATGCACGCCGCCGCGGCGACGGCCTCGGACACCGGCTGCCCGGCGTACGGGTGTGGAGGCGGCGGCGGCCGCCGCAAGTCGGTCCCCCTGTCGCTGTAACCCACCTCCGGCGACCTCTGGCTCTCGCAGATGGAACGCCCGTAACCCATAATGTCTCTGAGAGCCGCGTCCGCTCCGCCCGGCTGCAAAAAGTCCGCGTTTGCCACGCCCGGGCCCAGGTCCGCGAGCACGCTGTCGGCAAGCGTGCCCGCGGCGAGCTGCTCCGCCCTCCGCCGCAGCGGGCCCAGCCAGGCTGCCGATTCCCACACCAACCGCGCCAGGAACCCGAGGAACCTCCGGGACGGGTTCGCGGAGGCGGTTTCGACCCGGCCGAGCACCGCGCACGCCTCCCTCTGGAGGTCCCCGTCCGACGGCGGCGCCAGGCCCAGGTCGGCGTGCGCCGCCGCGTACCGGCAGAGCTGGGACTCGAGCTCGCAGCCGGCGAAGATGTCGGCCTTGCCGTTGATGCGCAGCTTCGTCGTCCGCTCCCTGGCCAGCTGGTGCATGGGCCGGAGGCGCGCCCTCGCGGCCACGTCGGCGGAGCCCATGAAGAGGTCCCTCAGCCAGGAGGCGGCCGCCGGGGGAGGGGGCGCCTGGTGCGGGGCGGCGAACTCGGCGCCGAAGATGATGCTGCAGCCTTCGTACCTGAGGACTTCGTCGTTGGGCAGGCTGCCCTCCCTTTCAAAGTAGTTGCGCACGTAGTACTCGACCTCGAGTTTCAGCAGCTCGTACGCGTTGGGCGACGTGTCCACGGGGCCCTGGCTGGCCGCGAAGGGAACCGGCGAGTTGGATTCGAACTGGATGAGGTCTTTTGTTTCGGCTGGTCAGCGTCACAAGGCTGGCTTCACGAGGAAAAAGGGGGTGGGGGGGACCTTACACGGCGGCATGGCGTTGTCGAGGATTTCGAGCACGTCGGGTTCGAACCCCCAGTCCCCTTTCCAGTCCGACATGGTCAGCCCGTCCCGGAAGTGCTCCGCCAGGTGATCTTCTCTGGCGGCCCACGTCGCCAGCGTTTCGGTGCAAAATCCACACCTTGAGCGGATATCCTGCTTGGCCTTTTTCCAGCCGTCCATCAGGCGGCTCATCTGCTTGGTGCCGTGGACGAGCTTCAGGTGCTGCCTGAGATGGTCCTTTCGGTAAAATGTGCGTTCCTCGAGCACCCGCTCGGTGCAGGCGCCCTGGTTATGGCCGTCGAGATGCGCGCCGTCGGGGTCCGGCTCCTCGCAGTAGACGCACACGTGCCCTCCTCCGGGACGAGGCACAGCGGAGCCGTCCGGCGAGCAGACCCATTCCTCGAGCGACAGGTGGAGAGACTTTTCGTGACGCTGCCAGTCGTACTTCTTGTTGAACGTCTCGGTGCAAAAGGTGCACTGATACGTGTCCCGAGTCTGGAGCAGGCGGACCCGTCGGTTCTTTGGGGGGTTCGCGGCGGGCCGCCGTCGGCGTCTGCCGGCGTACCTTTTCGCGGGATCGGGCGAAGCGGACGACCTCTTCGAGCCGAAAGAGTACGCGGACGAGTGCGAACCCCTGCTGGAGCGCGACGTGGGCGCGCTGCTGATGGAGGACGCGTTTCCGGAAGACCAGCCAGACTGCGACGGGCGCGAGATGCCGAAAGCTCCCTCGGACTCGGCAACGGCCCGGGAGATGTCAGACACCAAGGCCGGTTCGTGCTCGGGCGGCGAATGCTCCCAGCGCTCGAGGGGGTTCATGCGGTCAAAGGACACGGGCATGGGAGTCGGCGGTCGCTGGGGGATGTCGATGGGAGCCGCCGTCTGTCCGCCAATCGGCACGGAGCCGGAGTCGTCATCCCAGCCTGCGATGTGGAGAGACGGTGTCGCATACGTCCGGAACTTCCTGCGGCGACGCGTGTTGGCGAACCAGTTGGTGATTTGCTGTCTCTCGAGCCCGGTCTGTCTCTGCAGCCTTTCGACGTCCCGCGGAGTCGGGTACGGATGCCGTTCGTGGTTGTCGAACCAGGCTCTCAGCAGTTTGATGGCACCGGACGTGAACCTGCTGCCGATCTTGGAGGGTCCTCCTGCTGCCGCCGCCGCCGCCGCTGCTGTTGCCGCTTGGCTCCGAGCTTCGGAGGGAGTCGATGGATTCACCTTGTTCGCCGGAGCAGACTCGGTCAAGGCAACTCCACCTGAAGCACTGGAGCCCGGCGACGGCGCGACATCCCCGAGTATGTCAGGGTCAATAGCACAGAGCTGGTCCTGTGTAAAAGAAATATGAGACTCTGAGCCTAGGTCAAAGCTGGGTAGTAAGGCAGATGCCACGTCGTCTGTCACCACTGGGCCTGGATGGCCGAACTGTGGCGCAGGCCCGTTCTCATAGACGGCTAGGTTCCGCTCGTCAGCATCCATGCCGATGGACACGCTGCCGCTCTGTCGCAAATTCGGGTTCGGCCTTCACAGGGCTTACGAATGGAAGAAAGGGCGCCAATGGACAACACATTTACCGGCCACTACGTGACAGATGTGAGAGTGCAGGCGTCGGAATTGTGAGAGAAGACAACACAGGGCGGAGTCTTGGTACAGAAGCGGACACGGCGGATGGGGCTTGTCACCAAAGGGCGGAACTGGAAATGGGGCTGACACATTCTGGCTGCGCCCTATATCGACACGCTAATCGTTTGAGCCGGGCTGTCTGTTAGTACACTAGCTATCGTGTCAACCACGCATGATTGTCTCGAGGCCCAAGTTATCGAGACAGTATCACCGAACTGATGAGTGTCATTTCCCACAAATTCCCCAGTCTGGCAACATGTTTGGCCTCATTTTGGTCCCGATATGACCAACGACGTTCCAGAGAAAGGCCATGGCAGACGATTCGACACTATGAGAGGCCGCGCAGAGGGCAGGGATCATCCAATCTGTCGACATGGCCATGTCAAACTGGAGGAGGAGGGACGAAGAACGATTAGGCCTAGGTGTGATCTTCTACCAGCGAAACGGGTATCAACTGAGGCTTCTTGGACACAAAGTCCCGAATCCCGCCGTCGTCGCTTCATATCGGAGTTCGTCTCATCGCCGGCGACGGCGTTCGCTTGCAGAGCGGGGCCGAGGTGGGGCCGGTGAAGAACCTCCGGATTATCCCAGAATTTGACTTCAATTTCCACCTCGCCATCATGTTGATCTTCGTTACAGCCCTATAACTCTGTGGGGCTTGATCGGCTGATATTGATCAGTCTCATTAAGCACGGTGAGGCTGCAGACACACTTTCGGCACCCCGCCATGAAGCCCATAACTCTGTCGGCAGTTCCTCCCAACTCCAGGTGCTCAAATGTCATCGTCACGGCAGTCATACGGCAGCCATTATACTCTTCCCAGGCAATGAAGGACGGGCTTCTTTTACCTCACTTGATACTATGCAGTGCCCGGACGGCTTCGGACACCACCGAGGCCCCGAAACAGTTCAGACGACCAGCGAGCGAAGCCATCTCCCGAACCCCGCCTCCGTCCCATCTCATGCGAAGCCTAACCGCACTCGAAAGCCCGGCGTCTAGATGACCTAGCTGACACCAATATTGCGACACCGAAAACGTTTGCCAATATCTTAGGTTCAGCGACCGCGGATACACCGTTCGTCGTGTCGCGCGACGGGGAGAATAAGGAGAGGGGCGTGGAGATGGATTATCGCCATGTTGGGTCGCCTGTGGTTGTGTCGGGTGACGAGACCGAGGAGCCCGGGTGGAACGCGAGGGAATACACGCCTTCTACCGTTCCGGGCTGTCGTGCGCCGCATGTGTTTCTGAAGGATGGGAGGACCAGTACTCATCATCTTTTCGGTATGTGGTTTACGATTGTGGATTTTACGCAGGGAGGCAAGTTGTCACGGGACTGGGAAAATGCTGGGAGGAACTCAGGAGTACCGGTTGTTTAAACGTCTTCATCTGCCGGACGAGGTACACGCGAAGCGCATCTGGGGCTGTGAGGCTGCTCTCGTCAGGCCTGATGGTCACGTTGCGTGGCGATCGCTGAGCGGGACATCTTCGCTTGACCACGGAAATATCTTGAGAATTGTGACGGGAAGCGAACCCAGGACTGGTGTACAAGAAGACAAGCCAAAGTTATAGATACACGAGGAATCAAAAGGTCAGAGATTACGGCCCGAAGCAAGATAATGGAGGCCTCGAGCGGCGACTGGTCTTTGTCTCTGGCGTGAGGCCACGATTCAGCAATCGCCGGCAATAGTCTTGAAGAGTCGCGTGCGCGAGCCCTTTTAAAATCCAGTAGGAGGAGTACGGAATGGAAGTGAAGTCGCTTTCGTGGCTCCCGTTGCAGACGAAGTTACCGTGGCATTGTCCTTGGTCACCTTGAAAGGGTAGCTGACGGCATCCCAATGGTCGCTCCGTGACTCGTCGCCGAACGGAAGAAGGGCGGCAATGCGCATGCTGTCTCTTTGCATCAGAAGAGGACAAGCCGTGAGGGAGTGTGGAAGCTTACACGTAATCACCAGGCATAATCTTCGACCCGTTGGCGAGGTCTCCTAGCCAGTATGCCCGAATGAAGCCGTAGCTCGACGGCGTGCGAGGCTTCTCAACCATAGGCCCCGCCGTGAGCCAGGACTTCTTGACGATACTGGGATCGAAAGTTGGCTGGTAGCCTTCGCCGTCCTGAGCAAGCCTCGATTAGCCTCACGATGGACATGGTCATGATGGCTGCCGACTTACCCAGGTTGCAGTGTGGCCGACATATCCATCCTTACCGACGGTCAGCGGCCACGCCCAGTTCTTCTCCTCCCAGCCCGCGGTGAAAAGATCCCATCGAAGAACTGAAGTTCCGTAACGAAACCTGGCGTGGAGTGTGGGAAAGTCTCGGACATAGACGTCGAGGTTGAAGGAGAAACTGCCGATTTGTCAGTCTGTTGCGGGAATCCCAAGTCCAAACAAGGCTCACCTCGAGTCTGCTTCGATTGGGGTCACGTCGAACCCCGACGAAACCTTCGGCCAGCCCGTTTGCCACAGTCTTTTGAAGGTGGATTGCAGGTCAGATGCGACGCCCATGTAGGGAATGGACAGAACCTCGTCGTTCGACCCGGTGACGAGGATCTTGCCGCTGTACATGGGCAGTGATGTTTCGTTGAGCCCCTCGGGAGGCTCAAAGTCGATTCTGATACATAATCTTAGTAACAGGCCTGAGAAGGACTGGGGCGGGGGATAACGAACGTGACCTCTCTCGTCTCTCCAGCTGGAATCGTGACTTCCTCAGGCCAAGTCATCTTGGGAGCCGCCTTGATGGGAACCAATGGCAGGATAGTCGGTCCGGGTCGAATATCAACGTATGGAAAGCGAACAGCCTCGTACCCACCGGCACTCTGCGCCGTGATCGTGTAAGTGACATCGCCCGTGTAGTTGTTCGTGATGTTGAGCTTGTGACAGCCCTGAAAATGCGTCGTATCGTTGAGCGCAAACTTGGAAAAGGACAGTTCCGTATGGTAGCCCAGCACCTTTGTCGCGTTGACCATGCCGTTCCCGACCTGGAACACGGGTGCAGCAACCCCGTAATCCGTAGCATTGAACCCGTTGCTCCACCTAACGGCATCGCAGCAGGCCATGATGCGAGCGGAAAGCTTCCTGCCGAAACCGGGACCGTGGACTCCGCGCCCGCCGTGCTTGCTGATGTAGAGCGCCGCGATGCCCGCGACGTACGGCGTCGCCATTGACGTGCCGGAGCGTATGCCGAACTGGCCGCCCGGGAGCGTGGAGAGGATGTTTGAGCCGGGGCCGGCGACGTCGGGCTTGACCTGGAGGTCGTAGAGACCGCCAAGTGAGGTGAAGACGGAGGCGGCGACAAAGGGGTTCTCGAGGTTCATCGCCGACTTCTTTGCTCCTTCCGAGAAACTCGCCGTGACGTTGGCCTTCTTCCCGAGTGCCCTAAGGATAGAGGCGCCCTCTTCGCGGCCGATCATGCCATTGATACCTTCCATATCGTAGCTACCGCTCCTGGGATAGACCTCGTCGTTGTTGAAGAGCATGATGTACCGGGCACCGGCAGATCTGAGCGTCATCCGCTTGTACGTTCCCGCACAGCCACCCCTGGGGACCAGCACGAGAGCATCGGAGAGGCTGGTTATGTTCCGAGGAAGTGGGCCGCAGCCCGGAGTGTCGTCGGCGGGATCGAGAGACAGGGCCACGATTGGCAGGCTGCTGATGTTGGTCGGGAAGAGGTCCTCAGACTTTGACGGGTTGAAGAAGCCGTACGCCTGGGTATCGACCTTGCCGTCGAGTTCTACGCGGACCTTGAACGGAAGACCAGGGACATGTCGTGGCTCGAGCGAGGCGACGGCGAGGACGTTTTTGCCAGACATGCCGTTGCCGGAAAAGAAGGCACCATCCTCGCCGTCGTTGCCGGCTGAGATGGTGACGACCAGGCCCTCGTCCACGAGACGGGAGGCCACCTCGGCCCAGGCGTTGCTTGAGAAGCCTCCAGCGCCGCCGATGGAGCAAGTGATGACGTCGGCCTGCAAATGATCAGTTGTGTACTTGATGATGTGAGGAGCCGAGCATATATACCCCGTCTTCATGGGCTCGAAGGAATGCCTCGATTAGAGTCTCCTCGTCAGTCTCGACAGTCTGAGTCATCCTGATTAGGTTGGTAGCTTCAATAAGGCATTGCAAACTAACCTTGTCGGACCCAAACACCTTGTAAGACAGAATGCTGACGTCTGGGGCCACGCCTTGCCATCTGCATAGAGATTAGGAACCGTCTACCAGCGACCAGGTCGACTTACGTGGCCGTCTTCCCAGCTAGGATTCCCGCAACGTGCGTGCCATGACCTCTGTGATCTTGCTCCCTCGGATCGTTGTCGGGGTCTTTGTGCTCCTCGCTCGGCCACGCTTTCTACAGTCAGCAATGTCTCATAACAGTCTGATGCAGTATCTGGCCCTACAGGAATTTCCCACAAGATCGTAGCCTCCCACGACCTTGAATCCAGAACCAAGTCCGCCACCAAGCTCGTAGACTGTTAGTTTCAACGGAACAAAGGAGAGCAGAAACAGCACCGTACCGCGGGGTGAGTATAGTCGGTCCCTGAATCAACAATGGCAACTTTGACGCCTTTTCCAGTAATGCCGGCATCGTGAAGTTTGTCAACGCCAGTCATGCCGTGGATGGAGAATGTGGCAGCCGACATGTCGTCGGTGAAGTTCACTGCACGGCTCGCCTCTGACATCCTGACTCTTCTAGACCGCCAGACGTTGCTGACGCCTTGGAGGATGCGAAGGCTGTCACAGTTCTCGGTAGTCGATTCGACGCTGACGCCAGTGAAAACATTGCTGCGGAATGTTTTGAATAGCGAAATGTCATCGCGAAAGTCAATGAGGGCTTTCAGGGCGTCCAAGTCGGAGTCCTGATTATGGCATTAGTCATGTTTGGGAGACGGCCGTTGGAAGACACAGGGATAACATGCTTTAGAAATCTCAATGATGAATCTCTTCGTGTCAACACGGTTTTTGTCACCAGCGCCCGAAGCGGGCTCAGAGCTGGCAAGCCCAGCTGCCGCCAGCGAAAAGAGGCCGATGATGGTTGGCAGCTTCATGTTGCCCGAGTCGGATCGAAAGCTTGCTGTCCAACGTCAGCTCCAGATACCAGACAAGAAACAGAAAGCATTCCCATTTAAATAATCAGCAACTTGGTAAAACCTGCCGCTGCCAACACGCGTACGCCATAAGGATATGTCACGAATCCGTGTGCGATTGTGGCGTCAAGGGAGCCTGCATGTCCGGGGTAATTGCAACACATCTCGGGGCAGACAACAATCCCACACAGCTCGGACAAAACAGACGGATGGCGTGTCTTCGGCATTCTGTCGCTCGATCTGGGCAAAAAGCGACGGGCAGCAAGTTAATGTCCTAAACAACAGACGTTCGGTGACATAAACTCCTCTACAACATGGACCAGCTGGCAGATCCGAGACAAACATTGGGCTTGCTGCGGAATGGGACCTGCAACGCGTGGACGTGCCGAACACGAGGAGTTCCTGGCTGTCTGCATCCGTTGCCGCGTTTCGTGACATCCCGTCTGCTGTTTGCGCGAATGCATCTTTTTCGGGTGTCTGTCTCACGCCAGCAAGCGGTGATGCTGAGCCATCATATCAATGGCAGTTGCAAGTCTTCAGAGTAAATCTTCCCTCTGCGAGCTACAGTTTTATCTACATAAAACAGGGCTAAAGTGGGATACCTGTCACGAGCAGGCCCCAAAATAACCATGACACTGACGGCGCAGGTCTTGGAGCATGTTGCACAGTCGTCGAACAAGGTAGGCCGAAGCCAGTCGTACGTGCTCTGCTTGGGTGCTACTTGTGACCGGAGCACCAGCTCATGTAGATGGCTGGTCTTCTACTGCCACGGGTACGAGATGGAACTGCCATGACCTGGACCTGGGTACGCTTGGTGTCGTGCTGCGGCTCGTTTGAACGAGACATGGTGTCCGAGACATTGTGCAGTCTCCTGAGAGAAGCATGACGTTGTGCTGGAATCTGCCACCTTTCCAAGCCCTTAACACAGAAAAGGTACGAGTCCCTGGCTGCAACTTCAGGCTAGTTATTTGCAACTCGAGATTACCTTTACTCTTCCGGGTCATGTCTGAAACAGAACGAGCCGTTCGTGAACGCGTAAACATGTTTTCTTTCATTTCTTAAATACCTTGCCCTTAATCTTGGATACCAAGGCGGCCAGCTTCGCCTTGAGCACCGGGCTAGGGCCTTCATCTGCGCCTACTAATCTTCTAACCAAAATGTTATACATGCCGCCAAAGGCAAGGGCAATAGCCGTCGACGTGAATATGATGACGTTATAAGGCATGCTGAAGTCCGGTGTTGGGAGGTTCAGCAGGAGTGTTGTGGTCCGCGTACTTTGTATGCGCGGGCTTAACGTGGTGATGACAGCCGCGGCAATATCAAAGCCACGGTTAGCGTCAGGGGGATACTCTGTGTATCTCAGAATGGACTTCTCAAAGTCATAGGTAAGGAAAACGGTAGATGCAGGAGGGATGCGCATGCGAAGCTCGAGCTGCGTGCCCCTGGATCGATCCACAGCAGGGCGATAGTAGATGTCCGCAATGATTGACGGTTGGGATTCTGCTGATCCCTCGATCCGCGCATTTAGCGTATGCAGGTACACGCGCATGAACCAGGGCAGCGACTCCATGTAGATGAATTCAACTTCGGTGTCCGGGCTGGGATTGGTGAGGATGGCTTGCATGCCGCCGTGTTCCTGGCCGTGTCCCGTGAAACTGCGTTCAGCATAAATGAGAGGGGTCGCTGGCTCGACGAGTTCCGAAGTTGCGTCTTGCCCTTCCTTCTGTTCCAGAGGAAGAACAATCTCCAGCTCGGATTCCGAGTCAATCTTGAAGCACCGAGATAGGCCGCTCGGGTTCAGGAGCTCTCTGGCACCTCCAGAGGTGAAAACGCCTCGAGAATGGGGTACCTCGACGCACACGGGTGGCACGTCGTCGTCGGACAAGGGACAAGTACCCTTCACCGTCTTCCCAAAGAGCTGGGAGAGGGTCCACTGCTGGCCGAGGGTATGGCTGATGGGATAGCAATTATCTTCCGAATGGTAAGGCTTTGAAGTATCGCACTTCAGCTCGTGGGCAGGCACCGGACGGGGTATCGGGTTGTCCCTGGGCCTCTTGGATCTCTCAATGTCCAGCACCATGTCGATTGTTTGCTCAATCTGCAAAACACATTCCTGGCCCGGGGGGCAGACGGGCTTGATGTCGATTGCCATGCTCTGGAAAGAGGAATCGAACAGCTTGTGACCATCCAGCAGACTCGAGATGCCAGCCTTGCCTTTGCAAGGCAGTAGCTTCAAGAAGGGGGTGAGATTCTCCGTGCAGACTACTTCTTTAGGAAGAACGCCGTGCAAGAGTTGCATATTGGGTATAGAGGCTTCGGGATGGTCGCCCTCGGGCTGGAACGACATGACGGGTCGTGTGGTTCGTGTGCCGTCGACGAAGTTGAGTGACGCGCAAAAGAGACCCGACAGGGCATTGGTGAGAGTCAGCCATTTCTGATCGGCCCTGGAAACTTGTTAGCCTGACACCAGGTTGCAGAAGCATGGCTGTCATACTCCTCGTCGGTCTCGGCCTCCAGCCAAGCCCACAGCTCCACGCCAGTTCCGCCCTCTCGCTGACCATCCCACGGTCGACTGCCCCAGCTCTCGGCATCCCATCGTCCCAGACTGAATCTCAAATGTAACTCGCGTGACCCGGCATACTGCAAGATCTGGCCGAGAGATCGAGGGAAGTAGCGGAAGTTTTGCGATTCGAAATCGGCGAGCGACGTGTTCGATCGGAAGTTGAAGCTCGCCAGCAGGGCTGAAAGGGGCAGCGGTCGCAGGTTGAGCTGCTCGTGGTAATCTGCCGCCGTACCAAGGGCAGTCAGACACAACAATGACAAGATCGTCAGTAGCTGGCGCATTTTGGCGGAAGAATTGGGCGCGCGCGCAGCCAGAACGGAGGGGAAGAGAGCGTGACGTCTGCTGCTTTCGCTCTCCCCTGCTAATACATTCAGCGCATGGATGTCGCAGTAACGAAGTGCAGGCTGCTGGAGGGGACCACTACGGCCTATGGGGCTTGGAGCTACTGTGGCCCAGAGCTGTGGCGGTGTTTTCCGGCAGAATCGGCCTTCTGGTCACTCAGTGTGTCTTACGTAAGGCGTCCTCGAACTCTGTGCTCAAAGACTTCAGCGGAATTTCCATGCAGGCAGCTTCCACATTCCGCCCCAAAATCCACTCGCGTCACGCTTCTAACTCCCGATTTCATTACCCTAGATACCCAATTGCACCAACTACCAAGGCTTGATACCCTCTCCTCCACGTCCGGACGCACAGCAGAACATGGCCGCCGAACAGAGGAAGCTGCTCGAGCAGCTCATGGGTGGCTCCGCGACTACCCGAGCGGGCTCGCTATCCATGACCGATCCCAAAGTCTGCAGATCCTTCCTCGCCGGCACCTGTCCACACGACTTGTTCACAAACACCAAGCAAGACCTCGGCCCGTGTCCGAAGCAGCACTCCGAGGCTCTCAAGGCCGAGTACGAGGCGCTTTCGGACAATGAGAAGAAGAAGTACGGTTTCGAGTACGACTACATGCGCGATCTGCAAAAATACATCGAGGATTGCAACAGGAGGATAGAAACAGCCCAGAGAAGACTCGAAAAGACGCCAGATGAGATCAGGCAGACGAATGCTCTCGTACGTCTGCGTCTCAACCACCCCCTCCAGACACTCAAGGCACCTGCTAACCCTTGACAATTCACAGCTGAAAAGCATATCGGAGCTCTCCGCCACAATCAGCAGCGGCACCCTAGAGGTCGAGATCCTCGGAGAGATGGGCGAGGTCTCCCGCGCCATCGACGAGTTCTACCGCGTGCGCCAGGCCCAGCAGACCAAACTCGACCGCGAGAAGGAGCTCAAGGCCCTCTCCGACACGTCGGGCCCCTCGGGCCACCAAAAGCTCCAGGTGTGCGACGTCTGCGGCGCCTACCTCAGCAGACTGGACAATGACCGGCGCCTGGCGGATCACTTTTACGGAAAGATGCATCTCGGCTATGCGCAAATGCGTAAGACGTACGATGCGTTCCCAAAGGAAATGCGGCGCATGCGCGCGCCGCCCCAGGACGACGACGGCATGGGACCCGGAGGGCCGAGGGGTCCGCGCAGCGGCGGTGGTGGTGGTGGATATCGCGGGCGCGGCGGCAGAGGGTACCGCGGAGGGTGGTAAAAGAGCCGTCGCAACTCACACGACACCGACAAGGGAACGCGATGACCAACCCAGGGAAGGCAACCCAGGGAAGGGCATGATCCCAATCACCAATACCGTTACCTCCACCACGCTCCCAACTGAAGGAAGAACCGCCGCGTTGGCACAAGTCATCACTATGCAACCATGTCTTACAAAGACGAAGAATCGGCCACAAACACCACCAAGGACAGCACCGGCTGAGCTACCGTGCAGTCGGCTCTTGTTCTCCGCGCAAACGGCTGTGGAGAGACGTGGCTGTTCTTCGCAAATCGAGTCGACCCAGCACTGTGGTGGAAAAGAGAAACCCAAGCATTTTCAGAGAATGCCACAACGTGCGTGATGACAAGAATCGGAAAAGTGCGTTGTGCCGTACTAAGTCTTCTAGGCGCCCAACCGAGCGGAACCCAAACCTGAAACAGCCGATAGAGGGACTCGCAATAGTAGAGTATCACCCACACCGAGATAATTAAGGCTCATTGGACGCAGGCTACGAAGACGCGTGGGTATGTATGCATGTACGCTATAAAAGGTTTCCCTGACAAGCGCTCAACTCTATCAGCGCTTCAGTTTATAATCATATCCAATACCTGACACCGAAGAGCTCCTGGTCTGCTGTGATGTCCTAAGTGTGTGTGTCCTCGTTGTGATTCGACTCGTCCGACGTGGAGACCGTGTCCAACCAATCTAGGATGCGGCGACACTCCTAGCACTCGTGATCGCTGCAATCATCATGTTTGTATTGAAGTAATCGCGGCCCCCCGTCCTCACTGGAGTCACACGACCACGAGCCCGTCCACCAGAAATTTCCGTAGAGGTGTTCACTTTCTCCGTCGCTCTGAAGATTCATCTTCTCGACTCTTTCGGCCTAAGACTGAGCCCGCTTCTTCCTTTCCTCGTCTGCTTCGACCTCATCGTCCCACCTGCCCAGGGGAGACAGCACAGGTGGCGACGTGTCGCTGGCCTTGGCCTTCGCCCCAGGCAGGGCGGGAAACTCTTCGGTACTTATGGCGGGCGGTGCTTTGGTCTCGGCTCTGGGAGCAACGGCCGTAGCTTTGGGGCCATCATGGGTGCCGGTGGCGTCGTAGTCTCTATCGAATTCGCCCCGGCCGCCACGTCCGCCACGTCCACCCCGCCCCTGACCCCGACCCCTGCCGCGTCCGCGTCCGCCTCGCCTGTCGTCGCGGTCGATGTACCTTTCCTCGACGTCGCCATCGTTGGCGAACCGGCTTCCGTTCATCCTTCCTCCTCTTGCGCCAGCAGGTGGCGCGTTGAACCGTCTCCTCTCCTCCTCGACGGTGCCGGACTCCTTGCCTTCATCCCAGCCGCCCTCCTTTTGGCTCATGGCTTTCAGCTTGCGCTCGCGATTCTTAGCGCGCTCGTCATCCATGCGCTTGCGCTCTTCGTCGCCTCGCTTGCGTCGCTCCTCCTCAAGCTTCTTACGCTTACGCGCCTCCTCCATGCCCCGCGCATAGGCCTCGGCGTGGCTGCGTTCGTCTTGCTCCGCCTGCTCGAACTTGCGCGTCTTCTCGGCGTTGATGATGCGCATCTGTTCCATTTTAACAGCGAGCTCATCTTCGGTAAGTTTGGCGCGGGGAAGACCGCCGGACTTGATCCGCGCTTCGGACTTGAGGGCTGTGTTGGAACCTGCGATAGGCTTTCCAGAGTTGGACTTGTTTGCGCCGGATGGCCCAGTGGGTGCGGAAGGCGGCGCTTGGGATGCGGGAGCAGTCGGAGGTTGTGTGGCCTTGGGCGACAGATCTGGTTCTTCAGGACCGGCGGCGGCGACGGGGGTCGTTGTGTTGGTGGTGATGGCGGCCGGAGATGTGGTGGGCTGCTGAGCCGGGGTCGTCTGGCGGGCAGGACGCGGGGCTGGTGCAGGTTTGTTCGGTGCGAAACGCGAGTTTGCCAGGCCCCTAGGAGCGGTAGGGACAGGCTTCGAAGCAGGCGGCTTAGTCTGTTCGGCAGCCTTTTGTTCGACTGGCTCGGTTTGAAGAATCTCTGCGGGAGGTGTCGCAACGGCAGCTGGAGGGGCTGGAGGGGGAGGGGCTACAGTCTCGACGGGTTGAACAGGTTGGGAATCGGTTACTGGCTCAAAGTCGTCGAAAAAGAGATCATCATCCGTACGGCCACCAAAGTCGTCGTTCATTTTCGGGGTATTGAGTAAAGGCAAAGTTTATAAGTATGGAAAGGGGGCAGCAAGACCAAAAATTGCGATTGGGTGCAAATAAAAATGGTGATGTTGTTGACTCGAAGCTGTCTGGCTATTGGCAATTGGAGATTGGAGAGGTACCGCTTTACCTCTGTGCTCACAATGGATTGGATTGGCTGGCTGCGTTGGTCGGATTGGGAAAGTGGGGGCCACCTAGCACGGACCGGTTGCACCTGTCAGAATCGGCTCCGCTTCGATGAGGCCGGGCCCGATGGCATTGACAGATACGGGAAATCCTCGGGCTAAATCTGCCAGCACCGCCCGGAGTGTCCCCAGGCCCGACACCTCAGTGACATTGTGGAGGCGTGCCAGTAGGCAAGTCCCAGCACCATATCCACGCCCACTCGTGATTCCCTGCAATATCTCGCCTCATTCATCCTCCAATTTGCGCTTCAGCTCGTCGCGGAGCTCTTCATAACTGCCCAGGAGTGGGATCCCGAACTTGGCGCATACCACCTGGACGTTTCCTCGCTTCTTGTATCCTTCAGGGCAGGCGACGATGGCCTTCCCTGAGCGGGCACACAGTCCCAGCTCGAGTAAGCTGATGTGAGCCTCCGTGCCTGGTTCAAAGTAGACGACGATAAAAGTGGCCGTTTCTTGCATCTCCAACTCCCACTCAACCTGATCTTTGAACCTGGCATCCGAGATATCTTCTTTCCAACTGCTATCCCAGTCCGGTCTGAAAGGGTTAAAGACGACCACGGGGAAATGAGCGATGGACTCGATCAGGTGCTTCCGCCAATCCTCCTTGCTCGTAGTGCCAGCGAGGAACACGGACCTGCTGCTGGCATTGGCATCGGTCGGTTGAGGCTTGTCCAGAGGCAGTAGGACCTTGGCCATGTTGATAGGAATTCAAAAGTCGAAGTGCTAACAAAATCACGCAAGAAGCTTTAGCTTGCGTTTGACAATACGCTTGTGCGTGTCGTATACCTAAACCGCATGAAACATACTTGAAGGAGGGATCTGGGAATATGTTGCTCGCCCATCCTCCATCCCGTCTTGATTTGGCACACAGTCATCAGCGAGGAGCTTCATTGGCTGCCGTCCAATGAGATGGGTCGATTGAATTGAGCTAACACATCCCAGCTTATCCCGGGCCGTCTTGGTTCACCTCGCTGCCGCCAACCTCAAACCAATCCCAACCACTCTGCCACTGCAGCCTGCGTACCAGCAGCCTGCGAAGGAATCATCAACAGTAGCAGCCGCAGATGCCTCGGGATGGACTCTGTAAGGTATCATTTCGGGGAGAGGGCAAACGCATGAAGGCTGACACATTGTCCCTATACTGTCAGAATTCAGGGATAGCTATGACTCCTCCTCTATCAGCAGCGGGTATCAGCACCGGGGGAACAACGCGATTAAAGTGACCCACCGCATAAATCAAAACCACTGTGGGACTCTCCGGGAATTCCTCCCTTCATTTCTTCCCTTGTGTTGTTTCGCAATGAGTGCGAAACAGACTCTGAACTTTGTGACCTCAATTCGCTTGCGTACCTAATTAACCGACGGGGCCCATCGTCTTATGCATATCAGGCCAAGGATGCGGGCCGGCAGACGGGCCTGTCGATATCGAAATATCCGTACTGTACGCAGATAAGCAGCTCAGCTACGACCCCTGCGCAGCTTGATTCCCCTGTTCAACAACCTGTCCGGTGCTCCGGCGCACATCCGCGACATTCCCTCCAATGGACGGTCCATCCAAGGGGGGCTTCTCGGAAGATCACCATACGCGCCCTGGATCGGGGCACCACATTGCGGTGAGCCAGCTCATAGCGAGCCGGCCACGCGGCTCTGAAGGCCTTCCAAGCCTGTTTCTAGGTGCGCAAGCACTTGCGCACCTGATTCTGCACGTAAACAACCGCTCAATCATCGCTGAGTACTCGGCGAGCGGTCCGAGAGGCTGTCTCAGTCGACGTGTTAGTGAGGTGGCTGAACGGGATGCCATGTCCAGTCACAGGTCCCATCGCTATACCAGTGCCCACCGTCCGTCCTCTATCGTTCACCGGCAGGCACGGGTAGAGAAGAAGAAGAAAAGCCAGAAGACGTGCAACGAGATTCCGAGTGATGCTTGGCGGTAGATATGGCCCTGTGCGCCGCCGTCAGGGGGATCTTGTACCAGGCCAGGTGTAATCACGCAACCGACTTCGGCCCCATGGTCGCGTTTGCAGTCTTAAGTTTGTGTCGGTCGCCTCTCACTCTCCCAACCTCCTTTCTCGACATGAATCATACCCAAGGGCGTTTCTTCTGCGAAGGAATCTTTTGTCGTTCACCACAGCCCATGATACCATCCCCTCCGATGTTGCGTCATGAAGCGGTGAGGGAGACGAAGCTTTTGCAGTTGCCGTACAAATAGAGAGAGCTCTCCACAAACGATACAGTCGGCGATTCAACAGCCTAAGAAGACTACCTGTTCCGATCGTCTACTTACGACACGAACCACCAAGGCCATCGAAACGAGCACGGAAATGGCGCTGGTTTACCAACCATTTGGACACGCTCCTGGCGAGGACGATTGTGAGGGATGCCGAAAGATTCATGAGGAGATTGTCGGGCTGTCGGTCGGATCGCAAAGTTCTGACGAATACGAGGACGGTGAGTGCACATGTTTCTTTCGGGTTCGTTCATCCACCATTTTCTGTCTTGTTTTCCTGCCGTCACAGTCGTGATGGGTTTCCTCCGCGACTATCCACTTCCCCCGGACTATGCGTCTCGTTTCCCATACCGAAATCTGGAGCTGCCTGCACGCGAACCTGAGAGAGAAAAGGTGGTGGATGTCACGAGACCACTGCAGCGCCATGGCGCCAATGGTGTCATGCCAGTTCCCAGTTCTCGTACATTGCACTACCAACAAACCCCCTGGAAGAGAACACAACAGGAACCTGGAGCAGCCCAGCGGGAGCTAAAAGCCCCAGGCCACTACGAACACGACCCTACCTTACCTTACGATGCATGTACCGCTCGAGTCTCTACATCTAAGGTTCTTTCCTCACCACCTGACTGCACTAGCACCTGCGGTTGAGAAGCCACACGGCCTGCCTGCCTATCCACCTACCTAAGGTAAGATACCTTAGGTAAGGTAGACGAGCTCTCCTCCTGGTGCCGGCAGAAGACAGATCAAAAGGTACGGTCTAGAGTACAGGTAGATCGCTTTTAGCCTGACGAGCGAAGACGATGCGAACATCAGGCGAACCCAGAAGAAGTCTGGACGTGGAGTCGCGTCAGCACCGATTGTCTGGGGGGCCCTCGCTAAGAAAAGGGGAGAAAAGGAGATTCATAGGTGCAAGTGCAAGTGCGCTGGAACAGAAGGTCGGAGGGTCCTGTAGCGCGTTCCGTCATTCGCAGTTTCCGTTGCGATAGGTACCTTACCTACCAAGGTAGGGGGACCTGGTACTGTAAGTAGGTACCTGGCTGAGGTACCGACCGTGCCCTGGCATCGAGACACCTCTGTGCAGCTGGACCCTTCCACCTTTTTCGTCCCACTGCCTGTGTGGGAAATGCGTCACATCGTTTTGCAAAGCGACATCGCAGCCTGCCCCTCCGAATCTCTCCCTTTGTATCTCCCAATCACTCCCGGTTGTCTCAGTTCAATATTCTACCTGCAGTCTTCCATTCCCTTTCCGTCCGCCAGGGCCCCATTGAACCGTTGCTGCTTTCATCTTTCATCCCTATCGCTATCAGTCGACGACCGCTACGAGACACACCATTGCTGACGAGCGCCTCTTCCTCCGCGTCTAGAGGACACGATGCCGTCCGCACATGCGGCCTCGGAGCTGTCGACGAACCTCAGCGACACCGACGACTGCGCCCAGGCCGCTCCTGAGCTGCTTCACAACCTCAAGCACGATAGTTCCGTGCTTTGCCTCGCCGTCAGCGCCGAGCACGAACGCATATATGCTGGAACCCAAGATGGCGAGATCGTCGTGTGGTCTCTGGCCACTTTCCACCGGGAGCGTACCGTACAAGCCCACAAGCGGAGCGTCATGAGCTTGTTCCTCTCTCCCGACGGGACGAAGCTCTTTTCCACCGCTGCGAGTCCCATCATCAACGTCTGGTGCCCCAAGACCATGAAGCGCCTGTACGAGATCTACAGTACCCACGACACCGGCGACATCTTCTCTGTTGCATACAGCGCCCAGCACGACACTGTATACGTCGGCACACAGACCCAGATGATCCAATGGGTCAGCCTCTCCGACCCGAACAACCAGGTTCCCCACGATTCGTCGCAGCACCCCGATCGTCGAAACCACAGGTTCTTCGACTCTAGAGCTGTGGGGGGCTCCTCGACTCCTCGCCCGAGCGACGAGCGCTGGACGTTGATTCCGCCGTCCGAGACCATGGTCGAGATCCATGAGGGGGCCGTCCAGATGTTCGCCCACTTCGGTCACGTGTTCGCCATGCTCATGGCAAAAGGGCCGACCGTCTTGGTTGAGCCTGAGGAGGAGGTGCTCGTGTCAGGCGGCGGCGACGGTACAATCAAGATCTGGAAGCTGGGCGTTGAGGGGGACACTCAGGCGGTAGAGAACGATCGCGAGCCAGGTCTCCACGAGCTATTCTGTCTCGGGGAGGACGACGGGGAGTCTGTCACGTCTCTTGCCATCGACGGCTCGTTCCTGTATGCAGGAAAGTTGCACGGTGTCATCGAGCTATGGGATTTGGATACCAAGTCCAAATTGAGGGTCATCAAGGATCACAAGGGTGACGTTATGGCCCTTCAGATGAGCTGGGGATACCTCCTCAGTGCATCGAGGGCAGGTTCAGCATGCGTACGTCGCTATTCGCTCGTGTCATCTCACCTGCTAATCTTCACTCCAGAAACACACCACCGCCCACTATGGCAAATATCAAAACACTCAAACAGCCAATATCAGCCAGAGATATCAGTTGATAGCGCGGTGGAGGGCCCACGAGGGCAAGATTCTGGCTTCTGCCGTTGTAACCTACAACAACAGGCAGTACTACATCACCGGTGCCAACGACAACGATGTCGCCATCTGGAACATCGATTGCTCGTCTTACGAACAGCAAAGCGAGGAAGACGAGGCTGAAGATGTCATGATCAAGTCACTGGGAGAATTTGTCGGGTATCGGACCGTGTCGTCACGCCCCGAGTTTGCCGAGGACTGCCGCAGGGGTGCTACCTTCCTGGGATCTCTCTTCAAGCGCCTTGGCGGTGATGTTGAGATGCTGAGCCCAGAGAGCAGTCCGCACAACCCGGTCGTCTTGGCCAAATTCAGCGGCAACCTGAAGCCTGCGGACAAGCGCAAAAGGATTCTTTTCTACGGCCACTACGATGTTGTGCCGGCAGACACCAAGAAGGGCAAGTGGCAGACTGATCCTTTCCAGATGAAAGGCATCAATGGGTACCTGCACGGGCGAGGTGTCAGTGACAACAAGGGCCCGATCATGGCGGCCCTGTACGCTGTCACAGATCTGTTGCAGGCCAAGAAGCTGACCAACGACATCATCTTTCTCATCGAGGGAGAGGAAGAGTCTGCATCGCGCGGGTTCCGAGAGATTGTGCGCAAGAACAAGGACCTCATCGGCGATGTCGACTACATTCTGCTCGCCAACAGTTACTGGCTCGACGATGAGGTCCCGTGCCTGACTTACGGTCTCCGCGGTGTCCTCCATGCGACAGTCTGTGTCGAGTCACACCTGCCCGATCTCCATTCTGGTGTCGACGGCTCCTTCATGAATAACGAGCCGCTCTCCGACCTTACCCAGACGCTTTCAACGCTCAAAGGCCGCAAGAACAAAATCCTCATTCCTGACTTTTACGACACGATTCTTCCCGTCACAGCCGAGGAAGATTCGAGGTACGACGAGATAGCGTCGATGCTGGTTCGCCAGGATCCCGAAAAGGGACCGGCAGACAAGCTCAAGGCGGAACTCATGGCACGCTGGAGGGAACCCAACCTGACGATCCATCGGTATAAGGTGTCTGGACCAGACGGCAGTCTGGTTAGTAGCCATGCGAGTGGTAATATTAGCTTGCGCTTGGTGCCTGGCCAGGAGGTCAACGACGTCATCTCGTCGCTGGAGACTTACTTGCATGACGAGTTCGAACAGCTCGAGTCTAGAAACTCCCTTGCCATCAAGATCGACAACAAGGCGGAGCCGTGGTTGGGCGACCCTACCAACGAAATCTTCCAGGCTCTTGAAAAGGCCGTCGTTACAGCCTGGGACGGTGTGTTTGAGAGCGAGAAATCTGTCGCTTCATCCGAGGGCACGTCGGAGAGGACGACGCAGAAGCCAAAGAAGCCATTGTACATCCGCGAGGGCGGATCCATACCCGCCATCCGCTTCCTGGAGAAGGAGTTTGTGGCACCGGCGGCACATCTGCCTTGTGGACAGTCCAGCGACGGAGGACATTTGGATAACGAGAAGCTGCGGGTGCTCAACCTGCTGAAAAGCAGGGAAATCATGGGATCCGTTTTTGCACAATTGTAATATGGGAGTGGCGTGTAGGGGCACACATATCGGCGTTGGGCTCAAAAAGCGGTATAGGGGTGTAGAATTATAGGAATTATAGACGGATACCCCAAAAGCAAAATATTTCTCTGAAGCCTGCGAGATGACTGGGGGGTTTGTGCAATTTTGTGCAATGCAATGCGGACATGCCACTGACTCGCCGTCTGAATGTCGCACACTATCCGACAGGTGACGTGATCCGAAGTTCGGCGCCTGACAGCCGAAAGTAGGTGGAGCAGACCGGCGAGCTTCCCGATTAAGCTTCCCGGCACCGGCTTATCTTATCTCATCCTCCCTCAACGACGTGCTATCCGGGAAACTTGATAAGCCCAGCCCAACACCATTCATCCCATATCCCATTTCCATCAGACCTGTGTTTTGAAGAGCTCTCGAGTTGAGAGACAGTCGAGCTATGATGATGGAATACAAGCGTCAGGCCCCGGCGGCCATCAAGCTGAAACCCCGCCTCATCATCCACGGCGGCGCAGGGAACATTAAGCCTGCCAACCTGGCGCCGCCGCAGTACGAAGAGTACCGCCGCGCGCTACTCACCATCGCAAGTAACCCCCCCCCACCTCTGTCCGTCCGCACGGAGGTCCTGACAGAAGGAGCAGGTCAGCAAAACCAACGCGTACATGACGACCCCGCTAGCGGCCCCTGGTGGAGGTCGGACAGCTCTGCCCTCGTCGCTGGAGACGGCGGTGCACGCCGTGACGCTGCTCGAGAACAACCCGCTCTTCAACTCGGGCCACGGGGCCGTCTTCACGCGCGACGGGGTCAACGAGCTGGAGGCCTCGGTGATGGTGTCGCGGGGGTACAAGAAGCGCGGGGTCGGCGTGACGGGTCTGCGACACGTCAAGAATCCCATCCTGCTGGCCAGGGCGCTGCTGCAGCATGGCGAGGAGGACCTGGGCGGGGTGAAGAGTGCAGAGGGGGCGGGGGTGGGGGAGGAGATGTTGGATGTGCCGAGCGCGCAGGGACATACGCTGCTCCACGGCCCGACGGCGGAGCAGCTCGCGCGGCAGTACGGGCTGGAATTAGTTGGGGAGGAGTACTTTTTCACGCAGAAGAGGTGGGACGAGCATGTGAACGCGCTGCGGAGGGAGAGGGAGGGCAGAGGGGTGGCGACGTGGGATAGGGAGGAGTTTCTGCCGCAGGGGACGGTGGGAGCGGTGGCGCTGGATGAGGAGGGGGTTGTGTGTGTGGCGACGTCGACGGGGGGGTTGACGAACAAGTTGACGGGGCGGATTGGCGATACGCCGTCTGTCGGGGCCGGGTTTTGGGCGGAGGAGTGGAGTGAGGACGGGGATCTGGCGGGAATGTTTGGGAGGAATGCGGGAGGGGGAGGAGGAGGTGTGGTGTTGAGTGAGGCTTTAAAGGGGTTGCTGGCGGACTGTTTGCCGTCTCTGAGGGTTTACGAGCCGTTGGTAGGCAAGGGGGCCAGCACCACGAGGGCTATTGCGGCTTCGGGCACGGGAAATGGGGACTCTTTTCTGAGAGTCGGGGCGGGGAGGACGGTGGGCGCCGTGGCGAGGTGGAAGGGGTTGTCGGGCCAGGACGCGGTGTCGTGGGTCTCTGGGGCCGGAGGGGAGTTGCAGAGGAGTGCTGGGGAGCGGTGGGGTGTTACCGGCGAAGGTGAGGGCGGGATCATCGGCATCGAGGTTGCGGTGACGAGGGATGAGGAAGGTGCGGTTGTCGGTGTGCGGTCGGCGGTTTTGCAGGATTTCAACTGCAACGGAATGTACAGGGCGTGGATTGACGATGACGGGCTGGCTCATGCCAAGATCTATCACGATGATGTCGAGGAGGGCGTCGATGCGAGGTTATTTGCTGAGAAGTGGTAGGCAAGTGACCATGTTAGACTTACAGAGGTTGAGTAGAGTTGCGACGGACTGATAGAGATGCAAGAGAAGAATAAGAGGATAAGCGGTAAATCATTGGAAATAGCTGTGTAGATATATCTGATGCTCACTTCAAAATTGAGAGTCGTATCCTCCTTGAGCCTGGGCTTAAGAGTTGCTTTACTTGCTATTGTATCTTTTGTATATTTTTCATGCCTGCCGCTGTTGATGTTGATGTATTTCTGTGGGGAAGTTTCTTATCCATATCGCTTGTATATTGCTGGTGTCACCAATTCTGAAGAGGCCGTCGGCAGATTATCATTGTTGACATTAGTAACGATGGGATCAAATAGGTAGTTTGGACTATATTGATCATTTCAACTAAATGCACAGACATTTTACCATTGCTCCACATCAACTCACATTCAAGGCTATTAGAATTACAGGTATATTATTAGTTTGTATGTTGTTGTTGTTGTATTGTTTAACGCCCGCTTGACAGACCTCTGATAAGGCATAAGGCGTCCGCGCCGGCGATCTACTAAGGATACATATCTATATACAGTGATAGAAAGCATGTACATAATCAATAAACACAGTTTGAATGCAAATACAGGGCGAGTTATGTATGAACCTATTAGCTAGTAACTACTGGGGTATAGTAGTACTGGATAATAACAGCTTTAACAAATATCTCAGAGGCTGTAGCTATCGATTAATAAAGTCTTATTCTTACCTCAAAACCTCTGTATCATAATGCTGAGAAATAGTAAAAGAGACTTTGAAATTCAGGCTACAATATGCAGCCTTATAATAGAACACAATTATAAATGAGCTTTTGGCTCAACATTTCCAGAAACACCGTCCGAGTTCTGATTGGGACACCGGCGGGAGGCCGCCGTCTGACGTCGGAGGCCTACCACCAGGGTAGGCAGATGTGCAGCCACAACCTCCTTCAGGTACTCATTTTCTAGATGTTTCGCCTTGCCACCATCACCCACGAGATATATAGCCATCTTACATTTCCAGCTCGCGTCGTTTACTCTCTCGGTCTGTGTGCTTTCTTCGCCCCAGCAGCTTCCACCACCATAAAGTAAGATCCTTTAAGCAAGCCATCAGAAGGGTTACAGATTCTAACATGACACCAGACAGACGACAAAGTACGCCCTTTGGGAAAAAGATATCATGAGCGACGAAAAGTTTGCAAACCTCGTTCTGGAGTCGCCCTGTTCTTCAACATTCACACCCGACACCGACTCCCAGGGAACGATGGATGCGACATCAGGAACTGGTCGCTTAACTGGCGTCGGCGAAGTTCCCTGGCCAAACACCACATATCTCATCGTCGAAAAGTCCACCGGGCGCGTCTTGACGCTTACCAACGGCGAAGTCGTCGTGAAATCGTCGGCCATGGCCGGAGATCGAAACACGCACTGGCTCTGCGTCGAGAAGTCCGGATACTTTGGATTTGTCAACCCTTTAACCGGCAGATACGTCGGTCACGACGGGAAGAATCACATCCACGCTGCAGCAAAAGACCTAAAGGACTGGGAATATCTGACGCCAAGGTTACATCCAAACGGCGGGTTCCAGCTCCTGTCCCCGCAGTCGGGAAGCGCCCTCAAGCTGTTGTGCGTGACGGAGAACCTCAGCAACCTGGCCAGAAGACACCATGGAACGACGTTGTGGGAGTTTCGCAAGGTTGAAGACATTTGATGGGGACAGGTTCTCGGACGATGACCGCAGGGCAACGCGGGGGGTCTGATGCTCTTAAGGCGGATAGGATAGTCTGAAGCGAAGCTCTATTACGAATGAGTGAGGTAATAAAGTCAAGCAGAAGAAAATAAATCCAATTTATCAAAAATTTCACTCTTGGAGTTTCCATACTAAAGGGTACTATCCCCTTTTTCTTCAGCGTGTGGTATCTTTTGACTAGAGGTCTTGAGACACTGTCCGACTTCGAGCAGGGATGTCTGTGGGAGGCTGCAGTTGAATGCCGGAGGCCTACCGGTATGGCTTGCTATCAGGCGAAAACTGTGAAGCCTAGGTTCCAACCTGCGCAATCAGGCTGAACTTTGTCGAGGCATTATGCTTGACGGGGTATAAGTCAACCTCTTGCCCCAGCTGATCTCGCATTTGTCCATCACACACACCTTTTTCGGGCTGTAACCTTCCACCTTCGCATTGGCGGCATCAGAGAAAGACCGCCAACCAGAGTAGGATCCCTCGCCAGTGTAGACAGAACTGCATCTAACGTTTTGCCAGACGTCGTATCAAGCGCCACTACTTATTACAATGGAAGCTATCATGACCGAAAAGCTTGCACCTCTAGACGAAAAGCTTACACAGCTGAACGGAAAGCTTACACACCTGATACTGGAGACACCTTGCTCTTCGCCGGTATTCACGCCCTGCACCTGTACCGACGATATGACGGACGCGAATGGAATGAGAGATGGCCAAAACAACCCCGGTGATGTCCCTTGGCCCGGGACTACTTTCCGCATCGTCGAGAAGGCCACAGGCCGGGCCATGACCCTCATCGATGGTGAACTCGCTATTCGAGACGCGACTGGACCTGATGATCCCAATACCCATTGGTTCTGCGTTGAGAAGAATGGCTGTTTCGGCCTCATGAACCCCGATACAGGCCGGTATCTCGGCAACGACGGAGGGACCCATGTTCGCGCCTGGTCGCATGAAATGGGGGAGTGGGAGTACTTGACGATGCGCAAACATCCCTCTGGTGGATACCAGATTCTATCGCCGGCGGAGGAAAACAAACTCAAGGTCATGTGCGTAGCACAGAACCGTACCGTTCTGTGCAGAAGGGACCATGGGACCACTTTGTGGGTGTTCAACAAGGTTGAAGAGGCTGGTCGGTGAAGATATGCCAGGTTCTCGGATGAAGGCCGTAGGGCTACGCAGAGGGTCCGATGCTTTCAAAGCTGACAGGACGGTCGACATGCTATGCGTTGGTGATGTACATCTCCCCCAGGAGGCTTACAATCATCCGGACGCATTCTAGGGTCGACAAAAACGGCGCATAGTAACTCTTGTATCGTCATGTTGTTGGCTACTAAAGCCTGGGGCTTCACTGTACCAAATCGTACCTATCTCATGTGTAGCGCATGACCACGTTGTTCGAGTGCATGCTAATGTACTTATACAGTACCGCGTCCATCCATGGGCGAGAGGTTATTGCAGAGCAACCTCCGTCCCCAGGTCTTCTCGGCTTCGGGAATCGCGTACGTCCTCATCCAATCCGATCGCAGCACTTCCTTTGCGCTCAGACGATCACCAGGTTTGAAAACGAGCATGCCCTGTATCATCTTGAACAGAGCATCTCTTTCCGAATCGTTCATCGTCTCCAGTCCCCTTCTCCTCCTCGGCTCCTGGATCGCATCTTGAAATCGTTGATGAAAACTCCAAACCTCGCGCCCCTTCTTCGGCTTCCCATTCTCGCTAAATCGCTTTGACCTCCCGTCCCAGGTTTCCCACCACTCATCCGGCATCGGTCCAAGGGCATCGACCTGATCCGCAGTGGCATCATCAGGTCCAAATAACCAATTATCAAGGAATGGTCTCACTCCGAGTATTCCCCATATTACACACCCGAGACTCCAGATATCAGATGCATACGACAGCGGCGTTGTCGGCTCGAACCTTGCTTCAGGTGGACGGATCTGGAGTGGCGTGTAGGACTCGAACCTTGATTCCTTTGCCGGGCAGAACGCGGTCCCAAAATCGGCGAGGATGAGTTTGGCCTCGGGGAGAGTGACTTCGTTGCTAGGCTTGCCGAGCCAGATCGGCGGATAGACGTGAGGTGGGACACCAGGTGAGAGCGGCTGTCCGTCAACTCTGACAACAGGTTCAGGCTCTGGCGGATCAAGTTCTTCGTAAAGTTGCTCGGCGGAAAGATGGTCGAGACTTGGCAACTGGAGAAGAATGTTTCCCATATGAATGTCTGCCCACCATTAGTGATGGCCAGGCATGACCAAGTACATGTACTCACCCCCGTGAACATAACCCAGATGATGGACGTACGCAACTGCGATGGCAAGCTGGGCGGTAAGCGACCTGGCGACGCAAAGCTGGAACGGGCCAGAGCCTGGCTCCAGGACTTCAGCAAGGTTGCATCTTGCCGGCATAGTGACAGAGCAAGGATGTGTTCCATTTGGTCCGTCGAGGTTAAAGCTGTCCAGTATCAAAGGGATCAAATTTCCGCCGAGCTGTGCCTTTTCGACGGCGCGGGCGGAGAATTGGCTCAGAATGTCGACTTCCTTGTTGGAGCTGTGGTGCGCCGTGCCAACTTTGATTGCCACATACTGAACTAGTTGCTCGTCCCTCGCTAGCCAGAGGGTCGAGTAACTACCAAAGCCGAGTTTGTGTACAATAATATACCGTTCTCGAAGCCTCTCCCCGATTTTGATGGGATGGTATCCCCCTGGGCGATAGAAGTCGAGTCTTTCGACGTCGTCGATGTGCTCATATGGTGAGGTTGGCAGTGTTGACATGGTCGACATTGGACGTCTGGTTTTGTAGGCGAGGAACGATCGAGTAGTCGAAGCCAGCCTTCGCCTAGAGATGCTGAGCATATTTGAATAACGCATTCCCGCCTCCAAGAGGGAGGTTGGTCAATGTTTGGCTGCTGGTGAACGTGTGTGTTGGAGGTGTTGTTGGTCAGTCCAGCATTGGACTGGAAATAGTAGCCGCTGATGGTTGACCAGCGGGGTCCAGTGGGCCTCGACTAGCCAACCATCAGCCACCCTTACTGTCTGTTTATAACAGGAGGCCTATAGTCGTGTCTCGATGCAGTCTGGGGTCTAGATACGCAATGTGCTTTGTACTTGGACCTCTTGTATCGTCAACACAACACTCGTTAGCTTCGGTTAAACTTTTATACAAGAGAAGAACCGAATCTCTCGTCAGAATTGACGCCGTTCACCCATCATAGGTATCTTATCTGCGCAAGATGTCAAGAACTGCTTATAGTGAGCTACTGGTTAATATTCATCTTCTTCTAAGAGGTATAGTTGCTCCGCATTGGGTACTCGAAGAATGAAACACGTACGAGTTTGACAACCTTTTCCACTTGTTTCCAAGTCTTATCATGCATTACACTCACGATTCGTCTTGGCGATGCCGTGAAACCTGAAGGGCTGTACAAAGGGTCTGCGAGGAGGTCCCTCAATGGTGGCTAGAGAGTGGCCTACGCCACGTACGTGGCGTAACTGGCACCATGACAGGCGAAGAAGCACTGACCGAAAAATTCGTATGACGCAAAACAGTGAAGCATAAACAAGGCTACTACGATTGGAAAATCGATCTTTTCATTTATTACGGGTAGCCTTTGGCGGCGAGCTCCATTGTGACCGGTTTGTATGTAATCTTGGGCTGAAAAGGAGTTTCCCAGGACTCGAGGACGCAACTATCAATAGCTACATAAAGACGAAGGGGTGGGATCTTACTGGTCAATCCATTTCCGGTGAGAAACTCCGTCGTAGACTTGTCGCAATCTTCACCTCGCGTCTGCGTCCGTTCAGCTGAGGGGATACCTGGAAGCTTATTCATGTCGCCGAAACCAACCAAACCGTTTTGAATTGCAACAACGGCTGAGTTCATCATCCCACCAAGGACATCTAGCTAACCACAGCTGCTGGCCAGGAGCATACTGGCAGCCTGGGCCCTTCTCGAACAAACGCCGTGGAGAAGAAAGCATCGCACGTGCAGGGTGGTCCTTGGCAAATGGCAGCTTTGGGGGCGATCTTTTTATCGGCTTTGTAAATAACCTTAGTCTTGATGCCGGATAGGTCGGCATGCTGATCTCGCTGACAACTCTCATCGCGATGTAATCGCATTCTTCGCGTCTACAACGTGGGGCAATGGAGGGGGCTCTGCACTCTAAATTACCTACTAACAAAAGCTGAAAGCAGTGATGGACCTGTTTCTGACCGCATTTGCCCCATCGCGCAATCCAGCGGCGTTGGCGCATCTCAACAACCTGTCGTCATATGTCTGACTAGCCCAGCCTTGGTATCGTCGAATTCCCTGTCGCCGCCTTTAAGCCGGTACCCTTTTCAGCTTCTTCTGCAGGTTCTCCACTCTTACGATCAAATGGTGAACATCAAGGAAGCTGCACGCGCCGCCGCAACAGCATACGGCCTGGCAGCCCAAAAGGGCGGCAACGACTCCGTCTCGCTCGCCGAAGTCGCCGCGTCGCTGGCGTCCTTCTACCTGACCAACTTCACCAGCTTCACCCTCGGCCTGGTCACGACGCTGCCCGACAACGCCACGGCCGGCGTGCTGACGCAGCTCCGACTCCTCAACACCAGCGGCGTCGGCACGGACATCAGGCCGTGCGGGGCGCGCGTCGAGGTGGTGTCGTCGAAGAGCGCGATATGCTGGGTCACGTTTGAGATTTACCCAAGGTCGAGGAACCTCGCGAGGTGGACGTGGACGAACGTGTACGGGTTCAGGTTGGAGGAGGGCAGGGGTAACGGGTTGGACGGCGGGTGGGAGTATACGAACCCGGACCAGGAGTTTCAGGAGTTGTTGGAGCGGGTGCCCGATTTCTTTTCGGGTGGACATGTGTGATGAGAATGAGAAGGAGGTGTGTTTTTTTTACTAAACTACAATAATCTAGACGTAAGATGGCCCCCATTCCTTCATCAAGGCCCGCAAATCCTTTTGTCCATCATGCTGGAAACTTGTATTTACAGCAGAGCCACAGCGCCGAGGGCCACACCGGCCATCAGACCGAGTGCTTGCGAAACACCGGTGGGAGCAGCGGCATTGGGAACGCGGGTGGAAGCCGAAGTGGCGGCGGTACCTCCGCTGCTGCGCGTGGCCTGGCTTCCACCGGAACGAGTGGTGGCCAGGGTTCCGTTGCCGGGCTTGGCGGTCCCGATGTCGCCGGCGGAGGTGGTGATGGTCAGGAGGGTGCCGGTCTGGGTGTCGGCCTTGGCGGACGCGCTCTTAGTCTCGCTCTCGCTCTCGCTCTCGACCTTTTTGCTGCTCTCGGCGGCACCGGTGACACTCGCGCTGCTCGGCGCCGGCGTGGTGACGGTGACGGAGGCGATCTGGGACGTCGGGGCGGAGGTCTTGAGGGGCAGGAAAGACGGGGAGTAGGTGTCGGTGCCCTCATACGAGGGGCAGCCGGGGACGGTGGTCTTGGGAGGGGCGCGGCCACCGCCGCAGTCGAGGGCGGCGCAGATCTCGCCCGTGTCCGGGACGTAGTAGACGCGCGTCGCGTAGGGGGTGCCGCCGTTGGCCGGGGTCACGACGGAGTCGGACGAGGTGCAGCCTTCGAGGTCGGTCTTGGCCAGGGCGACGGTGGCCAGGAGGGCGACGGAGGCGAGGTATCTGAAAGACATTATGGGCTGATGGCTGGGGAGGATGGTATTATTGTGTTAATGAAAGTGTTGATCCGTCAGTGAAGGAATTTATTAACGAAAGTGTGTTACTGCCTGTAAGAGGTGGATGCCAAGGTCGAGGATGGAGAGAAGAGAAAATACCAAGAATTCTAGACGTCCTGCCAAAGTCCTTTTCTATCGAGCCTGGAATCGTTGAAATCCCGTCAGGCGCATCAAGCTTCAGACGCCGGGTCCAACGGCGCCCCTAAGCGGTGCTAGGCGCGATCTGAGACGGGATAGACACGCCACTCATCTCGGAGCTTGTCCTAGCGGTCATTGGGAGAATCCTCTTGGGACGTGCCAGTGGGTTGGTGACGGCGGTGGCTGTAGTGTGCTGTCTCACGACATTTAGAGAAAATCCGCATTGATTTATTTTTGTTTGTGGAATTCAAGGATGAAGGAGTAATACGTGGTGTTGGTAAAGCAATCCTCGTATGATTGGACGGCAAACAATCCTAGCTTGGCTCCCGTAGAGGCTGAGCCGGTGAGAAATATCGTGTTGCAGGCGACGGTGGCGCCCCCTGATGGAATTCCGATGGTCCAGAGCGGGCGAAAACGGTTAGCCGTGCCGGGACTGTCGATCCCTGTCCTATGGTGTTTGCTCTCGTATGTGTGATGTTGCAGCTAGTCCTTTCATGTTTGTTTTGACGCGAATTGCTGTGTCGTATCATTCATTGGCTGCGTATTGCTGAGAAAAGCAACTGCAGAAATGGCTTCGCGCATCGATGACTGGTCAAGTATCCGTGTCCGGATGTCTTATCCCTCTTTTCCCCTGATTCAGCGCAGGATGCATGTAATATAACAAAGTATTGCCGATATAACGTCCGCAACCCTAGCTGCACAAAGCCATCATCCAAGCAACCTTCCTTCGAGTCTTTGTCGGTATAGCTTCCAGTCATATGATTGCGTTGAGAGATGATCGATGACGAGCGATTCGAAGCTCGGGCTTTCCGCATTCAAATACGAGAAACGGCAAAACAACAACAACAACAAAGGGTGATTGGGTGGTTGTGGGCATTGGAGCGAACTCCGGATCGACGTCGTGTAAATGCATACGCTTTATGAAGTTGAGCGGTTATGTGCATCCTAGACCCCCGATATGTGTGTTATCTCGGCCGGATCAGCCGACCGATTCCCGGACCGGAGGTTTCGGCAGCCGATAGGTAAGCGGTCTGGATGCGGGTCTGGATAACAGCTTGGAAGTTGGGTAGGAAGGGACAGTCACAGGGACGACCCTGTAGTGCGCATTCCCTGTGTGGTTCCTTATCGCGCCTGCTGGAGAGCCGCCCCTGTCCCAGCCACCGATAAACTGCAGCCGAGGCAAGAGAGGTAGGCACGTAACCCAAGGCACCTGCCTGCTGTAAGGTACCGGCACCCTCTCCGGCCCCACTCCGCCGATAAGCCACCCCGCGACTTCCCCGTGTTTCTCAAGTCATTAACCTCACTTCCCCCGCATCACGAAGTTACCGTTGGTGAATGCCAAGTCTTGATCCTCTCACTCTGACAGCGACTGTCGATATCCGGACGCCATCACGCCATTGTATGCAATCATGGCCAGTCAGACTATGCCTATCCGGCCCAACACGGCCAATGCCAATGCCGATGGAGATTGGGTTGAGCTAAACGGTGGACACCACCAAGCTGCTGCATCTGAGCCCGAGTCCATGATGGAACGCGTTACACGCGTGACGTCTGACGAAAAGGAGCTCTTCAAATTCTACAGCGTCAAGTCCTCGTCGTCCCGATACCAGCGGATGAAGCGCTATTATTCCGAGGAACTCGAAGACCTCTTCCAGGCTCCTTTCGACACGTACAACCAAGAGGACAAGGTGGATTTCTTGCTGTTGCGCAATTATCTCAACAAAAACCTCCGAGTCTTGGAACTTGATCGTCATAGAGATGCCCGAGTCAGGCCGGTTCTGCCCTTTATCCAGGTCATCATTGACCTTGTCGAAGCTCGCCAACACGTCGTGCCTGTAGACAGCAAGCAGACGGCCGCCACCCTCAACACCACTGCAAAAGAGATATGGAAAACCACAGAGGCAATCCACGCAAGTGAGATCAAGGGGACTGTTGCCATCTTTTCGCGTGCCAAGAGCACCCTGGATCACCTCCAAGGCCACGTGGATGAACTCTACGCATTCTACTCACCATACGACCCCCTGTTCCCATGGTGGTGTGAAGCACCCAAGAAGGCCTTTGATGAGGCCATGGACGGCATCAAGTCGGCGCTCGAGGCCAAATTGGTCGAGAAAACCGGGCCCGGAGCTATCCGTGCTGCAGTCGAGCCCATCGGCAGAGACGGACTACTCAACGAGCTGGAAGCGGAAATGATCCCCTACACGCCCGAAGAGTTGCTTAAATTGGCACAGGAACAGTACGATTGGTGTGAAAAGGAAATGAAAAAAGCGTCACGCAGTATTTCCACGTCCAAAGCGGCCTCCGCCCGCCCGAACGCAGGCGTATCGGGGTATGTGACACCGATTTCGGGTCTGGAATAGGTACTAACGCTCCCAATAGCCAAGAAGATGACGAATCATCAACTGGATTTGGAGAAAATTGGAAAGCTGCCCTCGAGTACGTCAAAAACACGTACGTGGAGCCGGGTCAACAGACGGAAATCGTCCGACAGCTTGCACGCGAGGGCGAGCACTTTGTCATCAAGCACGACCTCGTCACCGTCCCAGAGGTGGCCGGAGAGACATGGCGCATGTTTATGATCTCGGCTGAACGCCAAAAAGAGTCGCCCTTCTTCCTAGGCGGCCCTTCGATCATGGTCTCTTATCCCACCGCAGCCATGGAACACGACTTGAAGATGATGGTTATGCGCGGCAACAACCCTCACTTTTCTCGCGCGACGGCCTTCCACGAGCTCATCCCCGGACATCGCCTCCAGCTGCTCATGGGGAAGCGCCACCACCCATACCGAAAGCTGTTTGAGACTCCATTCTTTGTCGAAGGCTGGGCCATGTACTGGGAGTTCGTCTTCTGGAATAGAGGCGACTTCTTCGTCAGCCCCGAAGACAAGATTGGGACGCTCTTCTGGCGCATGCATCGCTGCGCCCGCATCATCTTCTCCCTCAAGTATCACCTGGGCGAGATGACGCCCCAGGAGTGCGTCGATTTACTGGTCGATTGGGTTGGACACGAACGCTCAAACGCCGAAGGCGAAGTCACGAGGTCCTTTGGCGGTGACTATTCTCCGTTGTACCAGGCTGGGTATATGCTAGGCGCATTCCAAATGCACGGCCTGCGAGAAGAAGTCCTGACCAAAGGTTTGATGGGCGAAAAGGAGCTTCACGACAAGATTCTCAAGGCAAACACGATGCCCATCGAGCTTTTGCGAGCCCTCCTCCTCGGCCTACCTCTGAGCCCGGACTACACCTCCAAGTGGAGATTCTACGACTGAGTTCATCCTGTCATCCGCGTCAGTTCCCTTGTGCTCAATAAGCCTGAGATAGCTCTTCAACCCAAATAGATTTATTCTCTCTATACTCCGCTCCCTCCCCATCTTCCCTCCGCATCCCCGGACTGTCACTCCACTTGGCGCCGAATCATGGGTGTTGGAATGCGGGGAACCTTGCGAGGCCTTTCGGCCTTTCGGGTCAGTTCACGCGGGTGACGGGCTATCTTCCGTGGAACCATAACTACACCAGCCTCCGCCCTACTTCGCGCGCCCTTCGCAGTCCGCACGCATTTGGTACACTGCCCAGCCAATGTTTGATCATGGATAACGATCCGGAGCTTGGCCAGCACGCCGACGGCCCCGATGCAGCGCACGACGACTCCGGAGGTGCTTCGGAGGCCGCCGCGGCCCTCGCGTGCAACTGTTGCCGGCGCCGAAAGCTGAGATGCTCCCGGGAGGTGCCGACATGCCAGCAATGCCGAAAGACTGGTGGGTTGTGCCTCCGAGCAATTTTACTCTATTGGTGACTGACATGACGTAGGAAGCGAATGCGTTTATGAGTCTAAGCGGTCTAAGCCGGGGATGAAAGCCGGCGCAATTGAGAACTTGCATAGAAGACTCGGTTCGTCGTACTGTCAGTCTATGGTCTTGGCGACTCTAATCTCATTCACCCAGACGCTCTCGAAAGGACTGTTCATCAGCAGCGAGCGAACACATCTGTGGGAGATCGTAGGCAGTCCGCATCGGACAGCTCCCCAAACCGAGATAGTCCTCGGATCGGACATCAAGAGCTCGAGAAGAATGCCTACAGCATCATGTCATTCTTTGCCAAGGAGCTCCAAAAGTTCAATGACAAAGCCTCCGGATCACTCGTCGATGAGAGCCTGCCTCAAGAAGAGCACCGTCTTTATCGAACAAAACGTCGTCGCGTAGACGAATTCCACGAAGCCCAGTCACAACTGGGCAGTGGATGTCCATCTCTACCTAATGAAGCTGCCCTGCAGATCCTCCTCCAGGCATACTTCTCGTATGTTCATCCATGGATCCCCATTCTACATGAAGCAAGACTCCGACGACGTCTGGCTGAGGCGGCCGGTTACAAGGCCCTTGGAGTCGTCTTACAGTCCATGGTTCTGGCTGCTTCCAGATATATCGCCGATGAAGATGTTTCTGCCTCAATCTTTGGTCCACCTCAACGACGGGCCGTCATCAGAGACTGGATCATTTCTCAGTCGATGCGGAGTCTCACTGTCGAGAATCTGCAAGCTCTAATCATTATCTCATTCAACGACGTGAGTTTACCGCTCACCGTTCACTATCCACACTAACCAGCGCAGATTGGAAGTGGAGAAGCCGCACAAGCCTGGTCTTTGGTCGGCTCGCTTACTCGAACTGTCGAGTATCTTCAACTCACCGTCGAGCATGATGATGCGGAGAGGCCCTCTTTGTCGCAGCCCTTCACGTCACTCCCTCCACCAGACAACTGGACCGAAGCAGAAGAGAGGCGCCGTGTGTTTTGGAACGTGTTCAAGCTCGACCGTTTAATCTCCGTCACAATGGGCTGGAACACGAGCCTTACCTCTGACGACGTTCGTTGTCGGCTACCCTGCGACGGCGTTCTCTGGCGGAAGGAAGACCGGGTAGTCACACCGTACTTTGGCATCTGGGACAAGGCTGCCGGGAGAATCGGCAATCCCATCGCCTTCATCCCGTCACACTACGTTCCATCAACCCAGACCGCCGCCGAAGAAGAAACTCAAACGCCTTCGGAGGCTGGCACGTCCCCTGGTGCTCAAGTCACCAGTGTCGACATGTCCACCGTCGGTGCATTTGCGTACTGCATCGAAGCGACCGAGTCGTTGAGCAGAGTCACCAGCTACTTCCTGCAGCAGAAGATCAACATGCGAGACCAACGAGACATCAGCAGCTGGCTCACGCGGTTCAAGGAGCTGGACTTGCGGCTGGTTCATTGGAAGATGCTGCTACCCCAGAAATGGAAAGCCAACATGGCTCGCCAATCGACGAGGATGGACCCCAACTTGACCCTGGCGCACGTAACGCACAACGCGTCGATGATCCTTCTTCACCAACTCATTGCCTTCCCACCCAGAGAATGGCCTTTCAGAGCACGACTACCGAGCATTTTGAGCGTCGACACGTGTCAAGCCGCCGCGGTGGAAATCGCCATCATTGCCGAAAACTACCTGAAGCATGCCCCGCCAATCATGCCGTTGTCCAGTCAATTTGCGTTTTGTATCTTCGTGGCGGCAAGGGTGCTGCTTCTTCGCTGGCGGAACGAACCCGGGGGCGAACTTGTGGCCGAGTTTGGGTCGCTCGTACAGATTCTCGACCAGATGGCGAGTCGCTGGGCTGGACCGCATTGTCTGGAGCCTGCGAGGGATAACCTGGCCGGGAAGTATTCTCGCAAGCTCACCGAGATGCAGTCTCGGTGTCGTGAAGACTCTTCCTTCCACATCAACGTGCTTGGATACACGACCGAGGTTGACCACACGAGTTTCAAGAATCCTTCTCCGTTTTCTCAAGCAGCTCGAACGCAGACAGGGCGACGCCCGGGTGCTGGAACAGACAGCCAAAACATCAATGTCGCGAATCGCGTGGCTGCGGACGCCATGGAAAGCATCATAGTGGCCCAGCAGTTTGCCACAGATCCTGCGATGATGGCAAATCCGCCGAGTGGACTGCTCGTCGACCCAGGCATAGAGATGAACAGTGTCGAACCGCTGCCTCAGCAAAACATGTATCACCGGAGCAGCGTCGGCAGCGGCGAGCTAAGCAACATATCCCAAATGCTCCTCGATCAGCAATTCGTCGATATGGACCGCATCATATCTTTCGACGACGGCATCTTCGGAACAGAGTACGAAGGAGGAGGCTGGTAGTTTCCTGATGCTGTCTTTGGAATCCCTGTAAATGCCCCTCTGTATACATGTCTACCTGAACGGCAATGTCTATACCAAACTCATATTCAACAACCTGTTGCCGAATTCTACGAGGTAGTAGTCCCCGTACACGAGTGCGTGGTTGGCGTACCGCCGCCTCGCGTTCTCGTTGTTGTTGGCCGTGCCGTTCTTCAGCACGCCGTCGAAGCAGCTGCCTGCAACTGCATCCTCGACACTGACGCCCGCCTCGTCCGGATCCCTGGTGAACTGTGCTTTTTCCGTGGCCAGGGAGTGATCTAGCGTGTCGCTGACAATCTCAACCGCCGCGTCGAAGAACCTCTTGGCCAGGGCATGCTGCTGTACGCCCTTGAGCGCCTGGGACAGCAACAGCATCCCGTTGGCCGCAATCACCCCAGCCGAGGAGTCGCGCAGGGGATCCAGGGGGTTCGTGACGGGAGCGTCAAAGTCCCACAGCGGCACGCGTCGGCCTTTTGTTCTCGTGGTTCCGTCCTCGTCGACCACGGGCACCCCCACGCAGGCGGGCGCCGTGTCGAGCCTGTAGAGGAAGTACTCGGCCGCGCCGCACGCCGCGTCGAGGAAGACCATGTCCTTGGTCCAGAGGTACGTCTGCGCGTAGCCCAGCACCGCCCAGCTCTGGCCGCGGGCCCAGGTCGACGAGTTGGCGTACCCCTGCGCCGTCCAGCGCCACTTCAGCTCGCCCGTCGCGGGGTCGATGTTGGCGACGTGGCAGGTCGAGTACAAGCGGCCGCGGTAGGCGTCCTCGGCCAGCGGCTTGACGCTCTCGGGGCGGAGGTGGGTGCGCAGCAGGGTTCTCGCGTGGGTCGTGGCCATGTCGGCGAGGGACGTGTCGCCCGTGTGCGCGGCGGCGTAGTACAGCAGGTCGATGTTGCAGAGGCTGTCGACGATGGCGAGGAGGTTCGTCGTCATGTCGGTGACGGTGACGTCTTTCTTCAGGAGGCAGTCCCAGCTGCGGATGGCGCCGGCGGAGGGGACGTAGCGCGTGGCGAGGCTGCGGGCGGCGCGGGTGATGGAGGCGAGGCTGCGCGGGGAGCCCGTGAGTTCCCACGAGCGCTGGAGGGCGGGCATGATGATGAAGCCGATGTCGTGGGTGTCGGTGCGGAGGGCCATGTCGTGCAACGGTTCGGACCAGGTTTCGCACAGGGAGCGGAGGTGGGCGCGGAGGGCGGACACGGAGAGCGAGGACGGAGAGACGGTCTGGCAGCGGACGGAGTCTGGGTGTTTGATTGCGCGCTCGAGGAGGGCGTAGAGGGTTCCGGGGAAGAAGCCGCATGTCCAAAAGTCCGGGTCGCGGAACTCGTACAGCCCGGCGCCGGGACCGGTTTGCGGCACGATTTCGGGGAACGCGATGGGGGTTCTGCGCGGGAGGGCCGAGGCGGACGTGAACTGCTCCTCGAGGGACTTGGTCGCCGTGCGGCAGATTTTGGCCGTGATGTTTTCCGAGAAGAGCTCCGCGAGGCGGACCTGGAGGGTCGACGGCAGCGTGAGAGGAGGGGAGGAGTCGTCTGGGTCCGGGGCGTCGGACCAGGAGGTTTCGCTGCTCCTGTCGAGGGAGAGGTCTTCTGGCGTCGGCGTCGATGGCGAGGAGGAGACGCTGTCTTGACGGCAGAGGAGGTGGTTGGTGAGAGGAGGGCTTGCCACCGAGGCGTGTCCTGTTGCATCGACGTTCATGATGTTGGTTTGGTCAGACATGATGGGGACTTGTGTCCAATGAGGTTATGTTGAGGAGGCAAGCAACATTGATGCCAGGGTCAAGATGCGTGAAACGGTGAGTGACGTGGAGTCAAATCATCCAACAGTCCTTCGTTTTGTACTCTGACGCTGCGAGTGTCGTTCTTGAAGGATTGATAATCGTACGAAGCCTAGGCGAAGACTGTCTTTTCCGATATTACCTGCGCCACGGCCCGTCGAACCCAAAGTGCAAGAGGTTCTCCGTCCGGAACCGCGGCCCATCTCTCGGCCAAGTGCAATGGCGGTCTTGTCGTCGTCGATCATCTCTTCCCGATGCGGGTGTCGGGGTAAACATGGCCCATTTCTCCGGGGCCGGTCCTCCGAGGGCCTTTTTGGCTAGACTAGCTGACTGCCACGCAACTGTATGCGGTTCTTGACATGATATTTACTTGTTGGGTAATGGTTTGATCTGGTTCGCATCTGGATGCTTTACTGTCGTGTTCTCATAGTGCCTTATCCTGAAAGGGAGGGTTTAAGTGTGCGAAGCCTTCACGATAGAGGCGGCGTTTCAAGGCATGATTCTTATTTCCTCGATGTACTGTTAGTGATGTGTACTAAGCTCATGATACTGCTATGCTCGTAAATAATATGGGTTTCTGGTGATGTATAGCCTCGTCGAAAAGACATGTCGCCTTCAGGTCGTGGCAAAACTCGACGAGATCCTAGGTGCCTCTCAAAGTCGCTGATAGGGGACGATGGTGAAGGACCCAGCACTATTCCTGTTGGAAGCAAAGCTATCATGGCGGATTCGTGTCATCTTCCACTTGGTGATCTACTGTCCTCGCATGAAAACGGGTGAAACCTGGTCCAATGCCTCGGACTTGGTCGAGCGCTGGGTCCGACACGATCACATCGCAAAAGGCTCGATCGCCATCTTTGACTCCACCGAGTGACAGCATTGCAGATTTCGCATTAACAGTACGGAAGGTTCGCTCTTTTGTAACCGTTATCAAAGATTCTACCGCTGGGTCTCGTCCCATTGGGTCCGTCCACCCGAACTAATAACCAGAGTCCACCAAGGGGTGAGACCATCTCGGCGCACCGCGGACCATGGTCGTGAGCTCCACGTGGCGGCCCTTTGACATCCTGCGTCTCTGTCATCTTTCGGATGACACAGGGCGACGTGGCACAGAACCAGTTCAGACGAAGAGCTTCTGCTCCGTCATTCATGCTTGTCTCAAGTTCTTTTGCTATTGTCAGTAACGGCCGGGGGGTCTTTCCGAGGTGCGATGCGAGAGGAACGAGGGTCGTCAATGCAGGAATTTGATCGTGACACGGCTCGGACGGCTCGCATCCAGAAACATTAACTCCTCTCATACTCCATATTTAGCTTCGCTTTTCCGAAAATATACCCGATTGCCCACGGCCTATACTTTTATCTGCTACATAGCACAGCAACGGTCACGTTAGATTACACTCACTCTCACGTCGTTCGCACTTGACCATTCCCCAGGTTCATGAAAAACAAGGCTTTGGCGATGCACACAGTGGAACTAGTACAAATCGATTCCCTCGAGCAGCTACAACCGCTCGTCGACATTGGCTGCCAAGCGTGGCTTCACGACCCCATTTTCACATGGCTCAGCCCCCACAGAACCGAATCACCGCACACGTATCGAAACCTCTGGGAACTCATTCTCAAATCGGACTTGTCCCAGCCCGGTACCGTCATAATTGCGGCCTACAGGGACTTGCATGGGCCCTCGCAGGAGTGCCTAGGTTTCGCGGTGTGGCGCCGGCACGGATCGTCCCCAGCGGCCCAGCAGTGGCGAAGCGACAGCTTCAGAATGAGTAAGTTGTCTTCTCTGACTGTCTTCATAGCGCTGTAAAACAGAAAAGCAATCTTCTGACGGCGGGATGCCAGGAATGCTGAGGCTGGAGATCCTGCTGCTCCACATTCTCCAGATCCTCTCCGGCCGACTGCCCCTGAAGAAGGCCGTCAACCTTCAGACAGCGAACCGCGAGGTAGAGAGGCTCTATCCCGCGGAACGATGGCGGCTCTGCTGGTTGGGCGTTTCTCCAGAGTCTCAAAGATGCGGGATCGGCAGCATGTTACTCCAGTGGGGTCTGGTTCGCAGCGAAGATGAGAGTGCTCCTGTTGTGCTAGAGGCTAGCAAGTCAGGGAGACAGCTGTACTTGGAACAGGGCTTCGAGCAAGTGGGTTGGCAGAGGTTCGACGGAGGCAGGATAAAGCAACCCGTTATGATTCGGCATGCTCGGCCCCCGAACAAGTCACATCATATGGAACTTTGATCTTGGACACTTTCTGGAGAATAGGTTTCTAAAACACGTCTATTAAGTGAGGTCGTTCGTTACAAGCATTGAGGCATTGAGCTTTTGTACCATTGGCGTGTTGAAGAAGAAATGTCGTTCCCATTAGATGAAATGAAAACGACAACCAGAATGTGAAAGGTAATACCAGGGAATGGGTTGGCCTTCGAACCAAAGTACAAAACGTAGACAGGACTAGCGTCATACGACCGTTGTTGACATAGTCATCGAGAGGTGTTTCGAACCCTGTTCACTCTTCCGCGGTGCAGACGCAGTCATAGTCGTTGTTTGCTTTGCTGTCAAGGTGTGAGCAATAGTCCGCAGACATGAGAGGTTCATATACGTACTTGACGCAATAAGACTTGTTGGTTCCAATACACTGCAGACTCGAGTTAGAGGCGAGTTGCTGTGGTGTAGGGCTCACTTACGTTGGTTCTGCAAAGCCCTTTGCAACCTTCGGCTTGAGCCGAGGTGAGGCACGGATGGGCAACCTGGGAACGTTGGGTTAGTTATCTGGAAGAAGCGCAGTTGGCTTGGTCGGTACCTCGGCGCTCGTTGGCGGACGGCACGCCAGGTAGGCCATGGCGGTTCCGACAAGGGCTAGAATGACGACGGGCTTCATGTTGGCAGACGTAGAACTTCGACGGCAAAGGAAAGGAGGTATGTGATGTACAAAGTCGTATTGAGAACCAGCAAGCAACGATCAATTGACTGGCATAGATGGCTGACGGGAATGGGTCGAGTGGCTGCTATTTATGTATTCGTTCTTCAGACGAACTACTACTGTGGATAAAACATCTTGAGTCGGTTAACCAGCTCGACGACAGGCAGGGGACAACGGGCCATGGGCAATTGCCACAATCTGGACAGTGCTTGCGGAAGCGGTTGAAGAATGTTGGCATCGTGTGGCAGCCAGACCCATCGTCTCGGGACTTGGTGGTTCGCCAAGAACACGGCAATCCTTGACTGAACATCACGGATGGCAGCATCGGAGATCTGCAGGGACATCCAGGGGTGGAGCAGCAATCTAGAGTCTGTCGATGCGACCGTCAGCTGCGAATGCTTTCTACCGCACCTGTGGAAGAGGAAACTCAGTGCGAAAACCCCTCGCGACCTCGAGACCGAACGGCCGCAACCAGTATGTTTCACTTATTAGAATTGTATATTATCGTGGGAGCTATTTGCCAGTAGTATCTTACTTGTCTACTAATGGAGCGGTACCATTAGCCGTTCAGATCGAAGCTCAGTAAAACATGAGCCACCAGCTCGTATGGTATCTGAGCGTTTTTCTAGCTTTAGATTTTCGAGAATGGCCCCTATGCTACTATGTTCACCAGTCTCGGAGTGCTCCCTTAGGTAGGTTAGAGTTCACAGTCGAGAGCGTTCAACATCACTTCGTGAAGCACGGCGCGATACGAATGCGGTATATCAGTTTGGGCCGGCTGTGTTGTACATAGCATCGTAGGATAAGTAATACTCTATCTATTCTTAATTAGACTTTGGCATGCGAATCAGCCTGAGTCAGATAGAATTCCTCGCCGGTTCTCTATCTTCCTCGAGTGCCTAAATCTTCAAGTTCCGCCGCAGGCTCAGGTATCAGTTTGAAAGACACTGAAACTAGACGAAGGCATTTCCTGGTTTCGGATTATTTTCTAATTGCAGTTGCCCTTGTTGATGGCTCAACGCATCAGGTCAAACGGCGACAGTTCGCACTGTACCTCAGCTGAAGATTTGACTTCATCCGCATGACGAGTGGGCGGCAAAAGATTCATCCTTGAACATGTGGCTGACTTGCGCCATCGATCATGAAGAACTACAGGTAAGTTTGCCCTCTTCATACATGCTAGAGTCCGGACTTGATTATAGACATGTTGAGCTGATGAAGAAGCCCATAAATTGTCACCCATCTTCACGAACCGACTGAAGCATAGCTAACAAATATACACATCTACAGAGTACACCTCGCCCGAATACATAGAAACTTGCTGCCAGCTCTAGATTGAGCGAAATTACAGCTGTGCCAGCCCGGCTGGCATTAAAGAGTTACCTTTGGAGACTGAACACTTACGTGTCCCGGAAGACATTTCCAAGTGATTCTCGACGGCCATTGGCCACATTGATCACTCCAATGCACGCACGAGTACAACTTAACGACCCAACACTACAAGCGCCGCGCAAATAGATGAAAAGATTATAATTTCTCGACTTCCATCCTTTGACAGCATTCGATTTCACCTGCTGCGTCGACTAGAGGCAAGCGGCAGGAACTCGGAGGGCCGGCCGGTAGCCCCCGGCCGAAAAGTGGAGACCACCGACGGCGCGGCCGGACGAGGCCAATCAGATTGGAGACAACCGCTGACGCCTCTGCCTGCAGCTGTCCGTATTGTTGAGCACTCTGTGTTACAATACCTGTGGTCTTGTGAACAGAATACGAACGGTTTAAAGAGAGAGAACGGATGTCTCGGCAGTTTCGTCTCGTGTCGCCATCTTCCCATCCACATCGACACATTCCGCCTGGCCTTTGATCTGGGGACACCGGATTCATCAGTCAACATTTCCAATATCCGCGCAAAAGTGATACCATCATGAGCGATATCGTCCCTGATCATCTTCGAGTGTGCGTAATGGCTCCAAAAGGTCATACTACTGGTCCTCGATTGACTCATCTGATGCAGCATTCTGCTCTTCCTGACGGTCGTCTCCTTTCTGCCCCAGTGTCGAAAGCTTCGGATGCACCCGACAAGCGATGGCATATCAGTCTACTACGTCCTCGCCAACCTCATCATCGCAACTGAACTGTTCGCGATATCCTTCAGCTTTCTTGTCAACGGCCGCTTCGAAGGGTCTGACATCTTCGTAAACGACCCTCCCACCACAGGCGACAACATCAACATAGTCCAGCTGGCGCTGGTATGCCTATTGTGGCTCATCATGTAAGTGGTGCCATGAATCCAGCCTGCCGCGACGAGGCATGCTAGTTTGGTTCTGCTTCCCAGATGATGCCTCATTTGCACTAACATAATCATGGCCAGCTTCGTCGACTGCCTGGCTTACCCCTCACTTTCCAACGCAGCAAGATTTCAAAATGCCGTCACCATTTACGTCGGTTTTCTCCTCGTATCAGTTGTCCCCCTGCTGCTCGACGCCCTATCGATCGGCGCCCTATTCATCGACGCACGCGATAAAGACCACCGATGGCTCCCGGCACTCTTCCGCCGCTTGCACTTGTCCTTCATCAACCCGGTAATGCCCGTCGTGGGGTTCTCGGCGCTGTACTTCCAGGCCCGAGAGATCCTCTCACGTCCCACAACGTCCCGCGCGGGCGCCCTGAGTCTGTCGGGCCTGGCTTTGCAAGCCGTGGTCTTTGACCTGCTCGCCGTCTCATGGATGGGGCGCCTCGTCTTTCCCTGGAAGCAGCTGGTGCTGCCTGATGAGGGGGACTTGCAGAAGGCGTATCGCCTGGCGAGGATGTGGTACGAGCTCGGCGGTTTCGTGGCGGTGGACAACGCCATCCTTGCTCTCGTTCAGGCTTCGGTGCTTTTGCTGTCGGTTTGTCGCGGGTCTACCAAACCCTCGACCAGGGAAACCCAGCCACTGTTGGGGATTAGAGTGTAGTTTTTGCGGCTACGAGCAACCAGCCACAACCGGATATGCAGCTCATTGCTCATCAGTCACATCAGATGATGTGGCGTGTATCTTTTCTTTTCGCTTTCTTTTTTCCCCTTGGAGATGTGCTAGCTGTGGAAACATGTGTTGCTGGGATTCTGGATTCAGGCAATTATGCGTTTATTTCAAGTTGCTTGCTATAAACCGTTCTCAACTGCCTCGCTCGTGTTGTTTTTTCTGGTGAGAGACGTGTGGACTGCCTCCATGAACTCAATACCCCAAGCTACATACAGGATATCTCCTTTGGCCATCCCTTGTCTGGTCATCGTGAACTTCAAGTCATTGGTCGGACGTCCCCAAAGCTCATCGCCATGATCCACGTGTTGCTGATGCGAACAGTTCCTTGGTCTGTTCAGCCACCGCCCTTGGAAGCCTTGGAAGCCTTGGAAGCCTTTGAGTTGACACTGTTCTTGTGCTCGACCGAGTGCCACGAGTTGAGTTGGGCTTTGCCATTATCACCGATGGGCTCTCTCAGCATCCTCAAGTGATTGAAATCGTGGTTCTTGTTATCCTTGTCGCTGTTGAACTCGTTCCTGTCCGCCCTGGACGGTCCCGGGGCCGGCGGGTTCTTCAGCTGATCTTTCTGCTGCTGGGAAAGGCTGGAGCGGAACGAGTTGAGGCTGGTCTTGCAACTCTGGCCACAGTCGCCAGCCTTCTGCTTGTCTAGGTTGTCGAGATACTTGCGCTGGTTCTCGGGGAGCCCCTTCCTGTTGAACTTCTTGTCGGCGGCGTCGAGGTCTGCCTTTGTCGGGTTCTGCATGTTCATGCCCTTGCTCTGAGGCTGGGTCTGGGTCTGCGACTTTGCAGAGACCTGTCCCCCTGTCGGCGCCCTTGAGCCCGAGCCCGACGGCGTCCGCGACGATGCCTGCCTTGCCGGCGCCGGCGTCCGCGACGATGCTTGCCTTGCTGGCGCGGGCCTCTGCGTCGGTGACTTGCCGCCGCCGCCGCCGCCCCCGCTACCTCTGCTTGGCGATTTGCTGGCCCTTGGGATGATGGAAAGGAGATCTCTGAGACGGTTGCGAGTGTTTCTGTTGTGGGGCTCATTGGATGCCGTGACGTTTTCGTCCTTCAACTCGGGGGTGTCAACCACGGCCTCGTCCCTCGGTTGCATAGAAGGCTCATCTGTGAAGGGGATCACGCAAGTCAGCCAAGCACAAAGTGTAAAAGAGCGCTTTCGACTTTACCTTTGCTGCTTGCCAAGACTCTGAATTCCACCAAGCGTGTGTTGTTCAGGTTGCTGCTGAATGCTTGTGCAGACGCGTCGGAGAGTCTCGAGGAGACGACGACGGGAACTGCGGCCACGAAGGCCGCAAGAATCTCAAAGAGAAGAAAAATGATCAAGCGCATGATGTAGGGATGGCCTTATTCACTGTTGAGATGATACTGCTGAGAAGCGAATAGCTCATGCTGACCGAAGAAAATCAAGCGGAACGAGAGGAGAAGATCGTGACTTTATGTACTTCTGAATTCCAAGCCTACTCCTACTGCTGCCCAGAACACGGAGCTCATATGGATTCTCCCAGAGTCTGGTCAATTATCTGCTCTAACCGCTTTTCGGTCACATCTTTCGATCGCGGCATGGGCATCTGGGGAATTTGGTGAAGCTTAGGTTAAGATTCGTGGTAGCTTGGATATTGAGTTAAGCTAGTCGCCAACAGGGAGGACACGACAATGATGCCCCGCCCAGGAGTCATGGCAGCGGAGAACATATCCGAGTATGTAGGGCGCACGAATTCGGACTTGAGGCAGAAAGAGGGCGAAATAAGGAACGAAAGGCCGCAAATGGCAACATAGAAGGATGGATGGATGGATGGGGGCAGGGATGGAGGGATTTGTACGCACACCGGCATTTAGATGACTAATTAAGCGGCTGGCTTCTGAGCTTTATCGTTTGCTTCTTTTCCTTGGATCTTTAAACAGCCATCTCGAGTGTACATCTTTCTATCCTTACAAGGCCTGTGGCTATGAAGGGCACTACGCATATGCTGACACCACTCAGTATGTAGTCGGGTGGGTGGCTGTTTGCGGGCGGCTGCTTGTCGGGCAAGGACAAGAACCGAAACGAAACCGAGGGCTTATCTGCATCTGTTCCAAGTCACATTATTCAGTCAGGTGTTTCCAGCCGCAGGTTCGCAGGGGTTTCTCAAACATGGTCGATCGCCCGCACGGAGACTTAATCGCCAAGGGGCGGACGGGATATGGGACACTTGCGACTCCGCTTAGTGACCGATTATACCGATGCAACACCGAAAAGGCAGCACCGTATTCAGTCTCAAGCAGCGCCGACGCTAATGTATCTTGCTAACGGGCTGGTGAGGCTTGTATTGGGTTCGATCTAGCATAAGGCAAGTGGAACACATTCAGGAACCGATCTTCTTCCCCCCGAGAGATAAGCTTTGGGGAACATACAGGCATCTTGTGACTTAAGTCTAATGAGTTTAAAGGCCATCGTCCTACTTGTTCGGGTAACATGCCTGTTGAGGACGCAGGAGTTTGGCTGCGGGTAAGCTAAATCCCCGTGGAAGCCGGATCGCGGATTGCAATACAGTCATAACCTAGTCGTCATACACTCGTGACACGCTATCTAAGCTTCGGTTTGTCAACCAATTTTTCATCGAAGCGGCAAGATGCTAAACGATCTTTTCCTTTAGAGGTCTCGGGAATAATCAAGCTCCTGCAAGTCATTCTACAACCCAAAAACCTTCCTACACATGTGGTCGCAGTCGCCCTCGACAAGGAGTCTTGAACAAGGAGAACTTGGTGTTGAGGATTAAGCATATTGTTTCCGGGGCGGACATGCGTCCATTTCTCTTCGGAGGATATATGGCGGACAAAATCGGGTTCTAGGCCCGACTGATAAGATGAGGAGGCAAAACCACGCCTTGCAGAAACAGAATTCGTGGTGTTTGATGAGGCCGAAGGATCGAGATGAGAAGTTCCAAGGCAAGCAGGTTTGATCCGAAGCATACCTCAAACCTTATCACCCTTCCTCTATTCATCGGCATCTATCCAGCAAGCTTGAAACTCCAGGAACCAGCGGGATAACGTGCCGCTCTTGAAAACCGTCTAGCACAGGGAATTCTTCGGATGGGAAAATGGGCGGCGTTACCCCTCTTTGCAGAAACAGCAGCAAATGGTGCCATGGCACAAGTAGGTGTCGTAAGCCTCACGTGGTGGGGATCTGCGATGACGCTAATTTCGTCTGGTGTCTTGTTTCTCGCGCATAAAACATGCGAGAAAGTATCACCGGCAAAACAATAATGAATGGTGCGACGGCGGTGGTTGTCCAGAAATATCAGGTTTGGAGATCCGGACCACGGCACGACAAAGTCTGTTCCTCGGAAGCTTACACGGTAGGAATAGACGAAACAGGGCTGGCTGGCTGGCTGGCTGAAGATATCGCCCCAACCGAGCAGAAACAGCTGGATGTCACCGAACTAGGGACGATTTCCAAAGGTAATCCGGGTCAAGCGTCTAGAATATCAACAGCATTCTGCAGTCTTGCGAGAGGTTCCTCATGAGATTCTCGACTGCGGCGTCTGCCACCTTTGCAATTGCCAGTCTCCACAGATTCCAGAGAGCGGTTGAGCTCTGTCGCCATAGATATACCTCGAAAGCCATGAGGCCGCATCGTCTCGGAGTTGTGGTCCTTTGGCTGTGCAACGACGGACGGCGCTTTTGTTGCCGCAACTACGGCTTGATTACGACAAAACTTGATTCCTCGACCATGTTCTAGCCCAGACGAGGTGGAAAGTAGCCGGCGCGGTTTTCCACAGAGGGAAACTCATAATCAGTCTCATCTGCGTAGATTTATGCTAGGTTGCGATATTGACCTGACTCAAAAAAAAGCCTAATAATTTCAATGTTTAATGACACATCACAGAGCTCACACTAGCCAGAAATAAAACCATCAACGTTGAGCCGGCCGTCTTTGCCGGTTGGTGGTCGGCAGACGCGTCATCCTATGTTATCCACGGGCCGCCGTGATAGATTCATGGCCGTAGCTCCACTATCTTGGTTCATGTGAATACTTACTCGGGCTTTCCTTTGACCACATCAAGGCGTACCCAAGACCCTACTGACTAGACAAAGCCGCTACACGAATAGGTTCTTCAACAATATCAAGCCTCTGCCCACTTGTGTCCCCCGGCCCAGTAAGCAGCTTCATCACATGGGCTAGTGAGCCTTTACGCCGGAGGAACTACAAAAGCTAGAGACCGCGCATAGATGTCGCTTTTGGCGCCGATACTACGTCGTCGGATCGCGGTCGGGGCATCCGAGAGCTCGCCGGGTGGAGACGGGGACGCCATTAATTGATGGGGTGGGATTTTCCATCGCGGGGATGACGGACAAATCCCGTCGTGTCGAAGATATTGTTGCAGAATTGCGCGGGAATTCCCCGTCGAAGAATACCCACTATTCAACGGATTCCGTCGGACTATGTGCGCTCGCGAACCGAGTCAGGGGGTCAATCATGTTGTTGACCCTCTCGCATATCATCACGAGCTGGAAAGATCGACCAGTGAGCAGATGAGTGAGAACCTCGAACCTCAGTCGGCCTTTTTGTTACTACATCGTCTTTGCTGCCATCTCCATATTCGAATATCGACCTGCTGAGCTAGTCACGATGACGGTCGTTCACATTGGTATGTCATGTTTCAACGCCTTTTACTGTTCAGATTCGAGGACTAACACGATGAACAGTTCTTTTCAAGTTTCGCCCAGACGTTTCCGACGAACACAAGGAGACTTTCGTCCGCGAGCTGAAGACGCTCAAGAACCTCCCCTGCGTCAAGGGACAGCGTCTCGTCGTCGGTGGACCGTCAATCACAGATCCCATCGAGAGGAGCAAGGGCTATCACTTTGCGCTTCTCAGCTTCCACGAAGACCGCAGGGCACTCGAGGAGTACCAAGCCAGCGCGGAACACCATAGGTGGGCACACCCGCGAGAGTCTGTTTCCGAGTAAGAGTCCCAGCTGACGAGATCCAAGGGTTACGAGCACGTACCTGTGGCCGTTCAAGGAGGACGTCACTCGGTATGACTTTGAGGTGGACGAAGAGGACGAGTACATGTGGCAGTTTGCTGCCAAGGGCATGGTGAACGGAGCTGTCGACGGCACTGCCAATGGCACTGCATAGCTTGCAATTTCCCATCATCTTGACACAAGATACCCTGGCCGACCAGAGATAGAACATTGATAGAAAGTGACAACAAATGAGACGAGTACTCTGAGATACTCATGGGGTACTGCGCTTGTGGCAAGTTTTGAGATGTCCTGCTTTAACGATATCCCATCCCAGCGAAACCTCGGGAACCTCGCATATAAAATTCCAGTCTGCGTAAACCACGCACATTACTCGGCTTGTCGAGTATATAATTGGATGACTACCAAGACAAACAAGGATCGAAGAACAGTTTGATTGGTACACTTCCGTACAACGACATCAAAAAGTCTAAGCCCTCCCGGTCGAGGACGTGATACCTCCGTCCACCACAACCTTCTGCCCGGTAACGTATCTCGCCTCGTCAGAAACCAGAAACGCGGCCGCGTTGGCCACGTCCCACGCGTCCCCCATGCGCCCCATCGGCACCTGCTCGTCCCTCATCCTCCCAAAGGCCTCGTAGCCGCCCTCCCGCGGGAACCTCGACGCCAGCACCTTTGTATACGGCGTGTCCATCAGCCCCGGCACGACGGTGTTCAGCCGCACGCCCTTCGGCGCGTACACCACGGCCGTCGCCTTGACGAACTGCATGACGGCCGCCTTGGTCGCGTTGTACGCGACCTGCGGCTTGCCAATGTACCGCAGCCCCGCGATGCTGGAAACGCAGACGACGCTGCCCCCCGCGGGCTGCCGCTCCATCACCGGCAGCACGTGGTGGCACGCGAGGTACACGCTCTTGAGGTTCAGCTCGACCTGCGCGTCCCACGTCGCCTCGGACATGGACGCGGGGCACCCCGGCTGCGACTGCCCGACGTTGGCGACGAGGATGTCGATGCGGCCGTGCTGTGCGAGGCACGCGTCCACGAGGTTCTTGACCGACGAGGACGAGGTCGCGTCCGTGGCGACGACGGTGCATGTGCCGCCGACTTCCTCAATGGCGGCGCGTGTTTTGGCCGTGGACTCGACGGTGCGGTTGCCGCCAAAGATGACGGCCCCTTGTTTGGCAAAGGTGACGGCGCAGGCGGCGCCGATGCCCCAGCCTTCTGAGCCGGTCTGGCCGAGGCCTATGACGAGGGCGACTTTCCCTGTGAGGTCGAGCATGGCTGGTGTTGGTCTAAGTGGGCGACGGAAAAGGGATCGGAAAAGATGGAGATGTGGGTATTCAAGATTGGTGATGAGAGTGAAGGGGAGGAGTCTGGGTTTGAATATGATTAGCCAAGTTGACGCTTGAGACGTAAACTCGGGTTTTATCTTCCAAGTGCCCAGCGTATAACTCAACAAAGAGAGTCCAGTCTAGACCACGACATCTTGGATAGTGGCAGCCAAGTCTTCGGGTGACGGGAAAAGTCCGCCGCCACGGAGAATGAAGCCGTACTATTACCGCCGGCGATCACGACATGCGTAGCTCCGCACTTGAGCTCTCATCCGGATAAGTTGCAGCTGGCCAACCATGAAAGCAGGAATACTAATATACCGCTATTACGTGCTCTGCTTGTATGGGGGACATCAACACCAAGCCAAACATCACCAACACCACCATAATCCAGCATCGAATACCCCAAACAAAATGGCGGAACAAACGAACCCGGAAAAGAAGCCGGTGACGGGCGACTACGACCTCTCGACGCCCATCGACCCCGACTCGACAGGTCTGCGGCAGGGCCTCACGTCATACGGCGACGCCCACTTCTCCCTCTTCCTGCGCAAGGTGTTCATCAAGGCGCTGGGGTACAGCGAGGACGCGCTCTCGCGGCCCATCATCGGCATCGTCAACACCTACTCGAGCTTCAACCCGTGCCACGCCAACGTGCCGCAGCTCATCGAGGCCGTGAAGCGCGGCGTGCAGCTCAACGGCGGCCTGGCCATCGACTTCCCCACCATCAGCATCGCCGAGAGCTTCGCGTCGCCCACGAGCATGTACCTCCGGAACCTGATGAGCATGGACACCGAGGAGATGATCAAGGCGCAGCCGTGTGACGCCGTTGTGCTGATTGGAGGTGACTTACTCCCCACCCCTGCGGATGGCGAGGTGAGAGACTTTGGTGTTGATTGAGACGAGACAGGATGTGACAAGACAACACCGGCGCAGCTGATGGGTGGCATTTCCGCCAACAAGCCCATCCTGCATCTGGTCACTGGTCCCATGATGCCGGGCAGCCATAAAGGCGTCAGGATCGGTGCTTGTACCGATTGCCGCAACAACTGGGCAGCCTACAGGGCGGGCAAGATTGATATCGAGGACATTGCCGCCATCAACGACGAGCTGGCTCCTACAGTACACCTCACCCGCCTCTTCCCGTTTTCATTCTCAAGCTGACCAATCTCTCAGGGAGGAACCTGCGGCGTCATGGGAACGGCGTCGACAATGGCGTGCATCCTCGTCGGTCTCGGCATGATGCCCTTCGCCGGCGCGACAGCACCGGCCGTATCCTCCGCGCGCCTCCGCATCGCCGAGCAAACCGGCGGCCTCGCCGTCGCCCTTCACAAGCAGCGCCTCCGACCCCAGGCCCTGCTCACGCGCGAGTCCTTCCTCAACGCGATAACCGTCCTCCAGGCGATCGGGGGCTCGACCAACGCCGTGGTCCACCTCATGGCCATCATCGGCCGCCACCCGGACGTCGCAGGGACCATCACGCTCGACACGATTGACGAGATTGGTCGCAAGACGCCGCTGCTGGTGGACCTGAAGCCCAGCGGCGACAACTACATGACGGACTTTCACAACTCGGGCGGCATGCTGGCCCTGCTTCACGAACTCAGACCGCTGCTGCATCTGGACGCCATGACGGTCACGGGCAAAACGCTGGGCGAGGAGCTGGCAACAACGCCCTTCATTCCTGTTCCGCGCGATGCTCTCGTCAACTGCTTGCAACCCTTCAACGAACCATTATATCCGGCTTCTGCTCTGGCGGTGTTACGAGGAAACATTGCACCCGGCGGTGCGGTGATCAAGCAGAGTGCTTCAAAATACAGGCACCTGCTGAAGCATTCCGGTCCAGCGGTGGTGTTTGCCGGCTCGGCGGATCTCGCGCGTCGGATCGACGACCCGGACTTGGAGGTGACGCCCGACAGCGTTCTCGTGCTGCAGAATATCGGACCTGTCGGGAACCCAGGAATGCCAGAGGCGGGATTGATACCGATCCCTCGCAAGCTGGCAGCCCAAGGCGTTCAGGATATGCTGCGGCTGTCTGACGGGCGTATGAGTGGTACAGCTGGCGGGACGATTGTGCTGCACATCTCACCAGAGGCGGCAGATCCAGAATCGGTGCTCGGCATCGTCCGGACCGGCGATGTCATCAGCTTCGACGCGGAGGAGCGTTCGATCAAGGTTGAGATTTCTGGTCAAGAGATTCAGAAGAGAATACAGGAGAAGCTTCAGGCGCTCGAGGCGGAGGAGGCAAACGGTGGTAGTAACGCGCCGTGGGCGGCCAAGAAGAGAATCAGGGGCTACCGAGGGCTGTATCTGCGGGAAGTAAACCAGGCAGAAGGCGGAGCAGACTTTGACTTTTTGACTGCCAATGGTCCATCGCAGCGGATCTGATAAGGATTATAGACTCTTTGAAAACATTGTATTGTACAAGCCGAATTCCCTAGTGACATTAGTTGAAAGTCGGACACGTCGGTATGAAATCGTCAAACATGCCACGCATGATGTTGTCCAGATTCGACACCTCGCCCATCTGATACTGATCACTGAATGGATTGCTGGCAAGGAAAGACTCGAACGGATCTTGGGGTAGGTATCCCTCGGACACGGTCGTTAATGGGGCCATGGCCATTGACTGCGGCAGGCTTTCAGTAAAGGAAAGCCTGGAGGACATGGTGCCACTGAGCCCGGCTTCGTAAGGATTCATCGTCTGTGCCGATTCGAGGCGTGAAGAGCGGCGGTTCTGCTGACCATCAGGGGGTGCTGGTTGACTTGACGTGTCTTTGATCCAGCGAACGATGGCGCGAATCATGTCGTCGAGAACATCTCGGCACCGCTTGGCACCTGACCAGTGTTCTCCCGTGGCTGCCAGAACGCCCAAGCCAGCACTGAAATCGGACATGAGTCCATCTAGCGCTGTTTGTTTGGCGATCTCGGGAACCATCTTCAGGCAGTAAAGCATGGTGATGATGCCGAGCACGGCGGAATGGGGTGTGTTCCACGCATGCATCAGCAGGTTTTGCTTGTACAGTTGGTCGAGAAGGCGGAGGCTGTTGCAAGCGGCGTCGAAGCACTTGCGTAACGAGTCTGACGATGGGTTTGGGATAGCCGGGCTAGGTCGAAGCAGAAGCATCCGCAGGCCATGGTACCTGACCTGACAGATGATACGGATGTAATTGAGACCTTGAACCTCGGGGATTCCGGCACACCACTCGTCCAACTGCTGAAGGATGCCATTTTGCCATTCATTAATGTCAATGACTGTTGGGTATGCGTATCTCGGAGTGTCGCGTACAATGCTGTTTGCAACGTACTTGAACTCCGAATTCAGCTTGGCCAGCTTGAAGAGGTGGATGGAAAACGACATGCGATTCAGCCGAAGGGGATTGGACAGCTGGTTGAAGGACTGTAGCGAGGCGTCGTCGATATCTTGGGGAAGCTGGAAAGGTCAGTTGGTCTGGACTTTGAGGTTTGAGGCGAAGGTATCTAACTCACGCGAAGGTCACAAGCTTCATCGCGCAATCCAATCGGGCGCCCCATCATAGTTGCAATCATCCGATCGAGCATAAGAACTACCCAGAATATCCTCGTTCTCATCTCCTGCTCGAGGAGGGATATCCCAGCGTTGGTGTTGATGTCGCGTTGGAGGCCAAGGTCCAAAACGGCAGCGATACACTGGTAGTTCAAATACCAGATGTTCAGTCGCATGGCAGGGCTGTGCATAGTGAAGATGGACAGCAGCAGGAGACACTGCAAGCCGCGGATGGAGTTTTCCACATTGATACGGTCAAAGTATTGCAGCGCTGATAAGCAGTACGATTCTCCAGATAGACGCGCCCTTGTCCGGCGTGAGAGAACTGTGGCGCCAAGAGCGAGGACCATGAAGACCTGAAAGGCACCCGCTGGGCCCTGGTCAGCTTCGATACCGTTCTCGTAGACCTGGTCCAGCAAGAGCATGAAGCTCGGGTGGTGAAGTATGGGATACTGGATATTGATCACGTCGAAGTACATCTCGGCCAGTTGTCTTGCTTGATCTTTTGTCGGCAACGCCATCGGACCCTGCATGGCTTCGACCAAAGCAACGGGAAAGGGTGAGCTAGGTCCAGGGGCCTTGGTCTGCCATGCATTCTGATCCTCTTGGCGAGTAAAGGTAAGCATCAATCGGGCTAAGAAGTATCCACTGGAAGGTCCGATATATTTGGGGTCCTGGTCGCTTCCCAGTGACACCATTCCAATCTCATGGGACAAGGCGTTGCTCGCAGACGGGTCGACCAGACGTCCTTCGGGACGGACCGCTGGCGGGGCAGACGGGGGTTCAGTCTGATGAGAACCAGCCCTGGTCGAGTCTGTCTGACCGGGTCGATCTTCTGGCTGCGCACTCCCGTCCTCGACGATTGTTTCATGAGCAATGGAATCATCGCCGTCAATTTCCATGTCCACCTCGGCGGAGGGACCCTGGGAAAGATCCATGTCAGGACATCTCTCCCGGACGATGCCTTCGAGCCACCTAACGCGGTCTTTCAGGCTGGTAATCTGACTTTCATCTCGTCAGAAAGTCGAAAGAACCGATGACGCTAGACATGTAGACATGGCGCTTACGCTCTGGGTAGGTCGCGAAGACGGACACTCTCGCCATCGGTACACGCAACAGACGCCTTCTTGCAATTGTTACAGGTCGGGAGCTGTCCGTCGCACTACCCTCGCAGTCAGCAGCTGCCCCGCCAAGAGATTGATGCCGTCCCGGGTCCAGACTTACACGGATCTTTCGCCGCTGGCAGCGGGCGCAGGCCAAACGCAGCCGGGCTGTTCTCCGCGACTGCCGGCCAAGCTGTCTTGAATCGGCTTGGTCGGGCATTCTCCGATATCAGAAGGCAGGAGGCGCTTCGCGGGTCTGTCTGTGTTTCGGAGGAACGATGTTATTCGATGCAAAACCTGGGGTTGAAGATGATCGGGAAATGTCCGATGTGGGACGAAGCGAGGTGAAGTCGAAAGAATCGGCGCGGGGAACTTCCGCCACCAAAAGTTTGTTGAGGCGGGGTCTGTCCGCACAGTTTTAACTTCTCACCGTGACTGTGCCCATTCGAACATCACGGCTGAAAACCGAGTCGATGATCCGAATCAAGATATATCCCGAAATTTTCTTAGGTCATCGTCGTATATTGAAACGTCTTCCATATTATATCCAGGTAAATAATCATTAAACTGAGAATAACTTCACTGCTTAGCAAGAAAAGCCCGCCACTTAAGCACCAGAATCCCATACACTGTGCCATAGAAGTCGTTGAACCCATCATGGCCGACTCCTCAGACCAAAAGATACACGTCTCCGCCGCCGAGGCCACGCGCCTGGTCGAAGACGTCCTCAAGGGCAACGGCGTCTCCCCCGAGCACGCCTCCATCGTCGCCCGCAACCTCGTGGCCGCCGACCTCCGCGGCGTCGACACCCACGGCATGAACCGCATCCCCTCGTACATGCAGCGCATCCGCCAGGGCGCCCTCGACGCCAAGGCCGAACCGACGCTGCGCCAGGTGACCCCCGTCGTGGCCCACGTCGACGCCCACAACGGCTTCGGCTTCGTCGCCGCCGACGCGGGCATGAACGCCGCCATCGAGTCCGCCAAGACGTACGGCATCGGCATGGCGAGCGTCGCCCACTCCAACCACTTCGGCATGTCCGCCTGGCTCGTGCAAAAGGCCGTCGACGCCGGCATGATGAGCCTCGTCTTCACCAACTCGAGCCCCGCCCTGCCGGCCTGGGGCGGCAAGAGCAAGCTCATGGGCGTCTCGCCCATCGCCTGCGGCGCCCCGGGCAAGGACACGCCCTTCATCCTCGACATGGCGCCGTCCGTGGCGGCCAGGGGCAAGATCTACAAGGCCAAGCGCCGCGGGGAGAAGATCCCGCTCGACTGGGCCCTCGACGCCGAGGGGAGGCAGACGGACGACCCCGCCGCTGCGCTCGAGGGCGTCATGCTTCCCATGGGCGGTCCCAAGGGTTCGGCATTGTCGATCATGATGGACGTCTTCTCCGGTGTGCTCTCCGGTTCGGCTTTCGCAGGGCACGTTACTGGGCCGTACGACCCGTCGAAAAAGCCAGCCGACGTCGGCCACTTCTTGGTCGCCATCAAGCCCGACCTGTTCATGAGCCTGGACGATTTTCGTGAGAGGATGGAGTACCTGTATCAGCGCGTCGTGGGCTCGGAAAAGGCTGCCGGCGTTGACCGCATCTACTTTCCCGGTGAAATCGAAATTCTCAACCAAAAGGAGAGAGAAAAGACTGGAATTCCTTTGGTGCAAGCCGAGATTGACGCTCTCAACGCAGAGGCCGAGAGGGTCGGCGCACAGCCGCTCTCCGCCATTCAATAGCGTAGCCCTTTGTCATTCCTGTCTGACTGTATAGAGCCGAGTACTTTATATAATAAATTAGTCACTATTCCGTGAGAATTGAGGGTTTGAGAACAGCAATATGCCCCGTCTTAACTTTGCGCCGACATATCGTGTGTTGCCAGAGACTGGATCGCCCAGAATAGAGGCCATTCAGAGAAAATGGACCCTGGAAAATGTTGAAGATGATGAAGAGTCCTCCAAGTGTATCACCCCAAGCCATCATCGATAAGTGACTCTTCAGATCGCAGCTTACTGTTTAGTGATCTGTCCAATTTCATATCAACTCTTCGAGTTGCCCGATTGCATGGTATCTCTATCCAAATCAAATAGCGCCATTTCCGCAGCCTTTATATCGTAACTTTTCAAGTGCTGGAGGAAAGCTGGATACCGGGGCTCCAAGATTTAAGGTTACTACGATGATTCATTTATATAGTCCAAAGTTTGTAGTGAACTAGGCTTTAGAGTGGACTATAGTGAAAGAGTAGAAGCTCATTTGTTTTGGAAGCCATCTATAACATATCATCATGTAGCAGTTAGAGTTTAAGATATCTTATAATAAGACAGGTTTTTACAAAAAGGTATACGACCTGGGGTAGCATAACCACAGCTATGAAGCAACCATAATAGAGTTTACATGTCAGTCACGTTGAGTAGCAAGACTATCAGACTTTGAGTCTTGATGTTTAAATACCTACTATTAGATGAATTCCGCAAGTGGGAACGTCCAACGACTGATCTAATGCTTACTAGTAAATCAACTTATCCAGCTCACTTCATCATCTACATATCTGTTGAGAAGAGTTTGATGTGTACAGAAATCAACTGCACATGTCATCATCACATTCTAGCAAGATGTGCTTTTAAAAAGAGAGACAGGAAAACCAGAGCGAGTGTAGAAGGAAACAGCGCACAAAGACAAGAACGACGAAACAGTGACGAAAACCAGCCAGCCTCCTCTCGTCCTCAAGCATCATTCTTTCCTCCACTTCCACATTTTCCAAAAGATTCCGCCTCACCGCAGTAATAACCGTCCACCTGGTGCCCCGGTGCGGCGATGGTCACATAGCCCGTCCAGGTGCCGCCGTGGGTCAGCTTGATGCAGTGCACGCCGCACAGGTTCGAGTCGCTGTCGCGGATGTAGTTCTGGACCGCCCCGGCAATAGTCTCGAGCTGGGCCGTCGTGTCGCAGTTCCTGCCCGTGGCATACACTCTCCAGGTGACGCTGTCTATACCGCCTGTAAAGTGGAAAAAAAAAAGAAACGACAGTTAGCAACAACCCGGGTGTCAAGTTTGCCAGTGTGATTCATCGCATGTTGGCTTACCCTCGTGCGCCGTGCAATCGTGGTTGTTCGAGCCGGACTTGACCAGGCCGGCGATGCCGAAACCGATGCCGGCGACAAGACTAGCAACGCTGGAGCAAGTGCCTACAGCGGCTTCGCTTTCGATGCAGTACTTGACGTTCAGCCTCTTGTCCAGAGGCAGGTCGGCCGTCGCGTTTCCGAAGACGGGCTCGTTGGGCACGCCGTCCGTCAGGTCGATGGTGGCAAAGTTATGAGGCGACCTTTTCGCCGACTGGGCCTGCCGGCTCGCGAGGTGAAGCGACGACGGCAACGAGAGCCCCAAGGCCGTTGGCAAGGCTGCAGAGGCGAAAGCCCAGGCCGAGATGAAAGTAGTAGCATGCATATTGAGTGAGGAGAAAAGTGGTGAGAAGGATGAGTGTTTGTTGCAGACGATGCATTGGTGAGGAGTAAAAGAGGGTGACACTACTTGGGCGAGCGTTTTGTCTTATATATTCGAGTTGAAGCAGCAATGTACGATGGAACCGCAAATTAGTGCTTGGTGCGCAACTGGGTCGGCTGGAGCAGTATGCCTCAACCTCTGCCCGTTGTTTGCCTAGCAGCCCACGATTGGAGACGAGGGTATCGTGAGTCTCTAGGCAGCAGTAAGGAGCATGCCAAGTTCCTTGCCGCGGGCATCGTGGGCTCCATCATCGGGCCCTTCCCGTCTCCGCTTCCCGGTTCCCATTCCTGCATGCGACTAATCCTTCGCCTGAGAATCTCATGTTTCCTTTTCGAGAAGCACAGAGGCAGTGCTTAACGCAAGACTACAGTGAACTTGTACACGAGGGCAGGTAACTACATGAGACGTCACTATTGGAGCGTCAAAAAAGAATGGCAGACCTGATTTGAATGTAAAGACCAAATTTGAGCGTATAGTGTATTAAGAAGACAACACTGTCGAAACTTCAAATGAGTATGATGGGCATGCGTAAGTCAGGTGTGCTGGATCTTGTCTACCGCCATCGCGCTATCATCTCCCACGATGGCCTGTTACTCGGCACCTAGTTGAGGGTCACATGGGTCCGTCCTCCACGTTGAGCCAGGCAGCCGTTGGAGCGATTCAGGCGCGGTCTGCATCTAGGCTTGGCGGCATCTGTGGAGAACCATGGAGCATCATCCTGGCTCAGACTGTGATGTCGTCCGAGTCGTTACACAGGAGTTGACGTGCACAATTCGCCCAAGACTATGGTCGCACAACTCTAGTATGACTTCTGTCAAGAAAATCCCAGCAGCACCGAATAGGATTGAGAGGTTCACAGCGTGTATTAGGGCGGCAGTATGGACGAACATCTGAAAGCTACTTGATATCGAGAATGTGGTCGGTTCTGGGGCCGGTCTCATCTCATCACAGAGACTTCGGGTGCGTGACTATGGAGCTATCAAAAACCCGCTGCATCGAAAGGCTGGTTTAGAGTCGACTCGGAACTAAATGAATATTGCACTACGTGGGTATTAGATCTAGTTAATTCCAACTTTTCGCCTCTTGATTTAGTGGAGATGCAGATCGCCTGCACGATGGGCGCGAAAAAGTGCCCAGGCGGGCACAGCCCATCAGCCTCATGGACTGCGGCCCGCACCCTGAATCAGTTTGACGGCTGCCTATCTCGCAGCCAGTCAGAGGTCTTCGCCAAACTCGAGCACGGCTTGAACATGCCGATCTTTGACGGGTAGTTCGGACTCCGAAATATGCCGTCATTACAGATTGTCAATAGCTTCTACATCACAGCGGGAACGGAAAAGGGGGGTTGGGGTTAGGTAACTGAAGTGATGGAACTTCTTTTGCTCTTTACAACTCTTGGATCATATTGAATCCTGAGAATTATGCTAATCCGGGCAGTCCGCTGTGTGCTTGGTGCTACGAGCGTCGTTGTCGTGGCTTTTGATCATTAGTAGTATAGGTAGAAGTGGAAACTCCAAGTGGAAACCCCAAGTGGGAGAGCCTAGCAGCCGATACGAGAGAGTAAGAATTCTAGTCCGACAACCCAACTGCCAGCCGCATGCGTCTCGTTCGGGCAAAACTGTCTCGCGTTCCTGGTCAACTAGCATGAGGTGCGGTCATGAACGAACAGGCCTTCGGAGTCACGGCAAGGGCCTTTCCGCGTTGACCTTTTCGCTCAAGTCATAGACGTCTGGGGGCTTGCCGCCTCACGCCAATGTCACTTCAAACGCACAGAGCAGGGCTCGTTGGAAACATCGTCTGACAGCCTGTTACGTGATTAATAGACTTGCTGTATGTACGCGTGCCCGCATGATTAGATCAAAATACAAAGAAATCTCCCAAATTTAGAGTGGCGAAAGAAAATGGTAATACAATGACTTGATCGAAAGCCTGACTGGGTTTCAGCTAGTTCCATCCCAGGTCGTCGTGGTCAACGCGTTCCAACTCGACTACTACGCTTGTGCCCGTGAATAGATGCCTTATACGACTTGGTTGTGTGGTGGGCGTTGCCACTCCAGGGTGACGTTGCCCTTCCTTCGCTCCTCTTGGCGACTGTCAGAACCCACAGCTTCCTCCACCGCGCGTAGGTTGCCTTCCCAATTCTCGCAGATGGATTCCTTACAAGGGAGATCAAGCTCTGGCCGGTCGATAGGTTCCAGCGCTTCCGTATAAACAGGAATGCATTTTCCTTCCTGCCTTCCTTTTTCCCAGCTCCAGAACCGATCGATAATCCGAGACGGGGTGATCGAGGTACACATCTGGGTGTTTGGTTCATGTGGTCAACGATTCAACATCAGCGGGATTCAGCTGCTTGAAGTCCACTTTCTTGACTCATTCATCGCGGGTGAAGATATCGTACCAGGTGAATATGACATCGTCTTGATCGTGGCTATGCCCATAATCTCCAATGCCAGCGGAGTAGTTAAAGTCAATCAGCTGAAGGTTGTCTGTTGACGGATCAACTAACAAATTCTTTGAGTCGATATCCTGATGCATGATGCCGTGCTTCAACTTGAGACAATCTACGACACCGGCTAGCTGTCTAAGCCATTTGAGTTTGAATCCGCGCGACCGGTTTTTGTGGATTGTGCCGCCGTGAATGTAGATAGTTGTGAACCCGACAACGCGGCCGTTGAGTTCATTCACAGCAATACGATCGAATTTGAGGATGCTGGGATGGTGAGGAAGGCGCAACAACAGATTTAATTCCTGTCACAGCTTTTGCAGTGACTTCACGGTGAAAGTGTAGCTGAAGATGACCTTCTTTTCACCATTGACGCCAGGGTATTCTTGATATGACACAAGATCAACGTCGGGATAAAGTCGATTGATTTCCTGCAGATCGGTCCGGGTGATGGTCTTGATACCCTCTACCCGCCGAATTACCTCTAGAGGCGGATAATGTCGGCAGCGGGTGACGTCAACTTCCGTGTCGGTGGAGGTCCTAGTCAGATTTCAGTCGTGAGAGACGTGAATTGCGTACACATCAGGCGGGAGAGTATCGATGTGTTTCTTAGAATGTTCAATGGCCAGGTCTTTGTTGTCCTGCTCTTCATCCATGGTGACGGCAACCACTCGCCTCTGGTCAAAATCGACAACGTGCCAAGTGCTCGGCTCTTTCGGCGTGATGGCACCGCTCGGAGCAAAGCATCTTAACACTGGGTCGATCATACTTTTGAGCTTGTGGTCAGAGCTGGCGACATGGTTAAGGGGATTCTGGTGCAAGCTGTGAAGCATAGGCAAAGCAAAGTGAGCCCTAGCAGATAGAGCAGACTGTGTGGTCAGGTTGTGTCGGGCGACTGTCGTGTAGCTTTGTGGAGGCTATTGGAGATGAGGTTCTGTAACTTATAGATGTGGGATATAGTATATCCTGGAATGTAGACGCCTTGAATATAGCCTTTCAGGTTTCTCATAATCCCCACAAGAAATAGTGGGCTGGTTTCATTTCACAAGGTCAGTGTTGGGCAAATCACTATCAGACGCCAAGTAGCATATGCCAAGTCCTAAGAATAGTGAGCCAACCCTTCTTCTCCGACTCGGAGTCCTAAGCCAGTAAGCTGTTTCTTAAATGCTGGGAATTGTCAGCCGGCCTTGGCCTCGTCTTACATTTCTCCTCACAGATCATACATCTAGTGGGTTAATCTCGCGTTCTAGTATTAAAACACTATGCTTTTCCTGGGTCTCATGAAGTAGTTGTCAGACATTTCGTATGATTCGAGGCCTGCCAGGACGTACTATTCCCGGTAACAGAGATCTGGCTGCTGTTTATTCCAAGAAAGTCTTGGTGGACTCTAGTCTCCATGGACTACTAGACACCATTCGTAGGAATACCTGTGCGGGAAGGGGAGGGACTATGCTATCTCAACTCGTTTCGCAGTAATCACAATGCGACACTTGATAGTATTCCTTCCATTCTAAATAGTCCAAGTCGAATATTCAAACATCGGTAAAATTGGTTTTCTAGGTAAACATAAACAATGGGGAAAGTATAATCATCACTTTACTTTTGAATTGGGGGTTTCTACTAGCTATATACCGGATAGTGCTCAGTATACTGTACAAACTCCTTACGATATACAGCCACTTTTAAAGCCCTATCTGGTTGGACGCATGAGATTGACATTGAGTGAAAACGTCAAGAGAGTCATGACACGTGCCTTTCCGCGTCGACACTCTCCCTCAGGACGCAAACAGATTTTGCCGTTTCACGCATAACATCACTTCGAACACACTAAGAACAGCCATCGACGAAACCAAGACCGCATGGCCTGTCACTTGAATGAGTAACTTGCTGTGTTTACATGTTCCCGCATGCCTATATAAATATACAAAGAAATATCCAAGCGTTGCAATGACGAAATCAGTGCCACTTCTGTGGCTCAGCAGTTGGTCTGAATTCCGCTGGCATACATGGCAAATGAGTCGGCGTTGTTGAGCGCCTGGGACGTGCCGAGGCTGTCGACGCAGCCCGCGTACCCGTAGCAGACGTCGTCGGTGCCTGCGACCTCGCTCAGGTGGGTGGACTCGTGGACGAGGACGTACGGCTGGTCGGCGGCGTGGCAGGCGCCGCCGGACGCGGGGAACTGGAACCAGGAGTCGCAGACGACAATGTACCCGTTGCTGCCGGGCTGGGCGTAGGCGACGACGCCGTCGCTGCAGAAGTCGCCGACGTCGGTGCAGTACAGCCCGGCGCCGCTGGACGTGCTGCCGAGCAGGGCGGCGGCCTTGCCGAAAACGCCGGCGACGGCCGTCTTGGTGCCGGACGAGGTGGAGCGGAAGTACTGCTGCAACCGGGTGCCGGCCGTGGCGGCCGTCTGGGCGGCCGCGGCGTACGACTTGGCCTTGCCGAGGGCGTTGGCGACGGCCGTCTTCTTGGAGCCGGTGCAGTCGCCCTGGACGGTGACGCGCTTGGCGTTGAGGGACTCGTGGAAGGCGGCGTGGACGGTGGCGGCCTGGGGCCCGTCGACGTTGGCGTGGAGCACGCCCGAGTCGAAGACGACCTGGCCGACGATCTTGTTGCTGCCCTCGTCGGCGTAGCGGAGGGATCCCGTGCTGGAGATGTTGTAGTCGCCGCCGGTGCTGAGGTCGTGCACCTGGGCCGTGTCCCACTGGACCTGGACGACCTCGCCGGCGTCGATGGTGCGGAAGGCGGTGTCGGGGAGGTCGGCGTCGTGGACGTAGACGCGGACGCCGGTGAAGGCGACTCTGCTGACTGGGGGGATGGTTGTCAGTCGATGTTGGGATTTAGATGATTCGACGGTGGAGGGTTACTTACCGCCGTCCGTGGAGCTCATGGAGATCTGGGCCTTTTCGACGGGAGAGCCATCGAGGATGGAACCGGCCTTGAGGACTCTTAGGGGAGTGCTGCCGGTGTTGGTGATGCTGGCCCTCAGCTCACTGTTGCCAACCTGCTCGATCTTGACCTCGAGGGGCTCCGCCCGCTTGGCGAGGTTGATAGCAGCGCCGTTTGCCAGAGCGGCAAGGCAGGAGACAACAGTTGCGGCCTTCATTGTGGCAAAAGAAAAAGAAGAAAAAAAAGAGAGTATTGGGTAAAAGGGGTAGAATAAGTTGGTTCAAGAAAAGAATGAGTGGCAGATGCTAGGTCACATCGTGGCAGACAGCAGCGGACGGCAGAGCAGCAGGATTTTATGTTCACGATGTTTCCATACAAACAGGTTCCTTAGCCACCTGCCTGATGGGCTCATGGAAGCAAACAAGCCCCCCCTTAAGGATCCTCATGGGCTGAAACGAAGGACGGAATTTATCTCGAAGAAGCAAAGGCAAGGTGCCAGCAAGAAACCGAGGGCCAAGGCTTTCTCCGCCGCGGAAAATTTCCCATATGCAAGGAGGCTGATCATCGGTTTGTGGGAGAGAAGCCAGGCGACTATTATCCGATTGATGCAGACAATATCCATCCAGAGTGTGGACTCAGACGACGAAACCAGACATGCCTATGGAGCGACTATCACCAAGACCAGGATAGACAAACCTGGCTCGGAGTTTAGAATAAATAGAGTAGTGGGTCGACTCGGCTCCTGGTTCGCTGTTTATTTTCACTGCCGTTAACCACCAATCCGGTCATACGGAACAACGTGGTGTAGATGGTCTTGGCTTACTTGGCAACGTGATGTTTATATTAAAACGAACATCCGGGCCCGGCCCGGTTAGGAAAAGTCAATCTCGCCAACGACAATCTCATACAAACATCCTTGGGTGACATCGAATCTGTCCCGCACAATTACGCATGGCCTAGCCTTCTATCATACAATGCTCCGTTGCCCAACGCCCATGTTACCTGCCTAACGTGGTTTGATTTGGAAATTCCAGATCCATCGCGGAGACGACGACGTATTACGACTCTTTTGCCTCCTGAAGGACCACCAGAATTATCGCTCTAGAAGACGCCACTCGGACAATTTCTTTCCCACAGCATCATCCGCTCTGCTGCAGTCAGTCCTCGAATAGGGGCGCTTCCGTTTCTTCGTACGCGTCACTGAACACTCCCAGAAGCCTTAGCCGACCACCACATGACCTACCCGCACCGTAGCCGAGGACCTCTTCCTTTGCCAGCCATCCTGACGATTGGCGCCATCATCATAGTCACGCTGTACCTCTACTCGCCGCTTCAACTGCTGACAATGTCCGCCTCGTCGACGTCTCTCGAGAACCTCGAGCTGGGCCTTTCTCAGTCCGGCTCGTCCCCTCCCAGCATCGCGGTGTCCGTCAAAAACGCCCACCCAGATGCGCCCGTGACTATCCTGAAGTGGAACTCACCGCTCGACCCCGCCGTGCTCGGTCTGGGGTACGTCACCATCACGCCAGCGGGCGCTTCGGAGCCGCTGCGCATCGACGCCATCAAGATTGGCCGCAAGATGCCGCCCGGCGCGGAGTCGCTGGTGACGCTGCGTCCCGGCGAGAGCGCGCAGAGCGTCGTCGAGCTGCGCGAGCCGCGGGTGCCGGAGGACGTGTGGAAGGCGGGAAAGGCCAAGGTGACGATGAAGGGCGGATGGATGGCTGTCTGGCCCGGTCTGACGGCCGAGGAGGTGCTGCAGGACCCGAAGAAATTGCAATCGGTTGGTGCTGGCGCGGGGTCATCGACTGGGGACTGGGAGACTGGGTCTCTTGAGGTTGGAAATTAGGACATTTTCTCCTGCTGGGGGGGGGGGGTCTGACTCGAGAGCCCAGAAGTTCTTCCATACCTCATTCTGTGCAACATGAAGAATGCTTGGGACTACGGCACAATGCAAAAAGCTGTCGCCCTCACTTGGGTACACAATGGTTCCTACAACATACTAATAACCTTGATTAGAAGCTCTCAGTTTTCTTGCAAGCTTTCGGTCGTGATCCTTATACTTATTTAATTAATATTTGATGATGTTTTCGATTGTCTTGGACAGGTGTTGTTTATCTGATGACCTTCCGAGCTGAGCTGTGCACAGAGTAATGTTCAACAAGGCAACATCACTTCGCCTCAACTTCGCCCTGCAATCTGCCTATCGCGACGCTCCCTGAAGGTGAAAGCTTGACCACATCAGACATAGTACCAGCAGGTTCAAGATGTTTGCTTTCTTCATTTGCCAGGCTGCAAGGCGGCCGGGCTACATCGTGCGTGCGTCAGGTCTTCGCCTTTTTGAAGCAGCACAGCAGAAAGTTCACGCGGCGCAGGGTTACGGTATTCCATGTTGTGTCCCGTGCCGTGTCATAGCCTTCAGAACATATGCGTGGAAAATCATTCGAGGAGGCATCCCTTTGCTTGCCCTTCCTTCCCATGTCTTGGATCCTTATTCTCCCGCCATCTCAATCTTGCCATAGCACTTGCGTATTCAAGCGTGACCTGTCACTTCGTGTTCTCAGTGTTCGAAGTCAGGCAAGCACCGGATGACGCAGTTGAAGACTTTGTCGACGGGGCTATGGACGTCTCCAACAGAACTCTTCTGTCGGCCCGGAACTATTTTTGCGTCGGTTAAACATTGGCTCTGTCGCGCCGGGACCGCGAAGTTGTCCGCGATGGCGTTTTCGTCCGAGCCTCCGGCGCCGAATTTCGGCCCGAGAGGGTCCCTTTGCGAGTCTGGAGGCGGGGTGGTTCCGCCGGGGATCCCGAGAGAAAGCCGAGAGACGTGAGTGCAAGACGGGAGCTGTGCGACGGCAAACTCCAGAGCCATCACACTTTCCTTGAGCCTTCACACTCAAGTCGCAAGGATTCTCGGAACCAAATGAGCACGTGAACTTTTTCAATCTTGTCGGAATCGAGATTGATCACGGCAGCGAGACATCTCATCTTGTATTTGAAGGCACGATATGCCAGATTGACGGTGTAGCTTATATTTTTACTTCTTAGACCAAAGTAGTAACTAAATTTAGCTCCTTGGACGACATTACGACTGATTGATTGTCATCTGGTGCTCGCTCTTTTCAACGAAAAAAAGGCACATCGGACCAGCTTTTCTGTCGGTTATTTGTTGTCGTACAATTCAAATTCTCGACGGCCACGATTTTTGTCTTTCCGTCTTATGAGTTTGTCTTCAACGGGTAGTAGCTTCCGGGCCCCTTTTCCGCGCCTGCCCGCCTTGTTGCACCTCAAGGGGGCTTCCTTTCCCACAAGCAGTTCGCAAGGCAACTGCGAACTTCTCTGTCAGTCGCAGCTTCCAGACTCGTTTGCTGTTTTCCCTCGACTCTGGTATTTCTACGTCTGTCCTCCCCCTTGACCACGTTCCTCGACCACTCGTCTTCGCGACGCACCGTCAGCAATTACCACTCGAACTACTTCATACCTGCACCGCGCATCCTTCTCTGTAACACAGACAATATCAACTTAGGCATTTCTTTTTGTCCGCATTCATAAAGATGATGTCCATGGCCATCAAGTTCATCATCTTCGCCCTCGCGGCGACTATCGCAGCTTCCCCAACATCCCGGTCCCTAACGACTCGCCAGGACCAGTGCTGCTTCAGACTACGACGCGAGCAATACCAAACCTTAGATCTCGATTCCCCACGCATTCCTTTTGATGTTCTCGGACAGACCAAGACGGGTCAGATTCGCGTCGGCCCTGGCTACTCTCAGGCCTTTCTCTGCATGGACCAGGAAACAGGCATCATCCGCAACGGCCAAGACCTACCCTGCTTCCTCTCCCAGGAGTTCCAGTGCTCTCCCCGCATTGCCGAGAACAATCTCTTCAAGTTTGAGCACCGGGGCGGCCGCACAGTACTCACCTACAAGGGCAACGACGACTTTTACGAGGCCCAGTGTCCGCAGTATGACCCCAGACTTACTGCCCCTCCGTGCATCTACTCGAGAGACGTGTCTGGGGCGATGAAGAGGCCTTCGCTCAAGGTAACGCTCTTACCGCTCGAGCCGACCGATACCTGCATTGTCGAAGGAATCGAGGGGGAGTAGTGAGGATATCTGGGCTGCCAGCAGGTGTCAGGAAGGATGGTAATGTTGGATGGTGACGCGGTATGGCTAGCTACCTACTTTAATCAACGGTATTGATTCTCACTACATTGACACGCGACTTTCGTCTCCAATCGGACTGCGTGTAGGCGCCAGGAAATCTCTTGGCCTCTAATCTACGACTCCACCCCATGTCTCATGATGACCAAACCTAACAAGCCATATGCAATATGCAAGCACCGCAAAACATCGGTGCGGACGTATGTACCCCAAACGTTTTAAATGATGCCATGTCCTTCCTGCTGTATCGTTTCACTTCGTAAGTGTGCCAAAGATGTGAGGGACAACCTGACACCACGGTTCCTCGGGCGGCTGCGCCATGTCAACCTTGCTCCACGGTCCGGCCGACTGGAGCGTCTGGCCAGTGTTGCGGCAAAGCTGGCAGCCATTCAGAGCGCGCGGCCAAAATAGGTTGACGAACCCTGAACCCCAGTCTCGTCAGCATGTTGATCTTGTGCGGAAGCAAAGAAGGGGATGTTGCTCACGCTGGTACAGCCGAATCGGCAAGCTCCTCGAAACCTCGACATGCTCGTACAAATACCACCTCCCGCCCTTTTTCAGATACGAGTACAGTTCCTGAATGTTCCGCTCCGGCTCGGGGATGCTGCACAAGCACAGAATGGAAAAGATGCAATCCACGCTGCCCTTTTCAATCTTGCCGTCCCACACGGACGGATCCGACAGCGACTCGATGCCCGCGGGGACAATCTCGTACACGCCCTCGAGCCCGGCCTCCTTTACGCTCTGCCTCAGCGCCGGGTGCGCATCGGCGTTGGGTTCGACTCCGTACACGCGCGTCACGCCCTCGGCGACCCTGCGCCTCAAACCCCCCGCGCCGGAACCAGGGCTGCCGGCGGCGGGTGCGGGTGCGGTTGCGCTGTGCTTGGAGGAGGAGGAGGAGAAGAGGTTCACCCAGTACCCCGCCCCGGGCCCGATTTCCAACACGACGCCGCCCACGGGCGGGTGGACGGGCGTCTCGACGACGTGGCCCGCGGACACGCGGCCCTCGAGCAGCGCGCTGACGTGCCCGTGCCGCCCCGTGCGGATCTGCGGGCCCCAGAAGCTCCAGAAGGCGTTGAACCAGGCGCCCTGCAGCCGCGAGAGGGACAGCAGGGAGGCGAGGTTGCCCTCGCGCGCGAGGCGGAGGACGGTGCTGGGGAGGTAGGTGGCGACGGTGTAGAGGAACATCCAGGGGCCGACGAGGCACCAGAAGAGCTCGCTGAGGGCGGCTGCCGACGGCATGGTGGGCGGCGGCGAGATAGGAGGGTTGGGGGTGTGTGTGGGAGTGTGTCTGGTCAGGGGGCAGTTGAGGAACAGCTTGGTGAGGGAGGGAGGGACGTACTTGGAGAGAGTTCAATGCGAATATACTGAGCTTCTGTATGTACAAGTCTCGGGAGGGTGATCAGTCATATAGTCAGCCAGAAAGGGGAGATATACTGGAACGGAATGTGAGCGCGCTGCTGGGGGGTGGCCGTTTATAAGTGGGAAGGTATGGCCGACCTGCCGGACTAAGGAAGCTTGTATCGGGAAGACGAGATATGTATATATCAAGCTTAACAGTAACCCTATGCGAATATGGCGCACATGAGATCTGATAGTCTCATAATCGCGCGCTGTTCTAATCCCCGGGCCCCTCGGGCATCACATCCGCGATCCTTCGGGCCCACCAGACCACCTCTTTCGGTCGGTCGTCCTATCCACCACCCCCGGCTCGACTTACACGTACGCGCCTATCACCGGAGTAGCCGTCCAACGATGACCACCCCTGCATCTCTCTTGCCCTATGCACCATTGGTCACCCAGCGTGGACATGTCTATGTCCGTCCTGTGATCAAGACAGAGGTAGTGGGATGAACAGCTTGCTTTCGCTTGTGTCCGCGATCGACTCCGCGCCATTGAAATCTGGCCCGGAATGGACCGGCATCGATATTCCCAAAACACAGGCATGGAGCAACGTGGAGTAAGCCAATGAAGCACTGGACATGTAAGAATCTACATATAAACCATGAACGTAAGCACTGGACGTATAAATCTATGGAAATTTCCCAAAAGAACACTGTATCTGCAAAAGGGGTATCGTATCCATCCCAACGCCCATATCCAACGCTTCACAATTCGTCGTCGTCGTCCGTGTCATAAATGAAGACGGCCGTCCTCGGTCCGGTCCCTCGTCCGTCCTTCACGATTGATTCCGCCTTTATCGCTGGCTCTCTCTTCACCTCGAGATCATCAGTCTCGTACTCCGTCTCACCCTCCGTCTCGATGTCATCTTGGTTGACCAGGGCTTCCACCTTGGCCTCGAGCTTGACCTCCTCGAGCTTGACCTTCTCGAGCTTGACCTTCTCGAGCTTGACGGCCTCCTCGGCCTTCGTTTCCGCCTTGATCGTCTCTTCGGCCAGGAGCTTCCCCTCGCGAATCTTGTAAAACGCATCCAGACAGTTTCTGCGCTGCTCCTGCGTCCAGCTGCCAACCACCAACGCGAACTCGGTGGCGTTTGCGAAGCCAAACTCCTTCGCCATGGAGCAGAACTGCCGACGCATGACGTCCTCGGGCGGGTTGTAGGTGTAAGAGAAGCCCTTGAGCTTCTCCGCTCGGGCATCGAAAGCCTGACTGTCTGCAAAGAGGGCGCTGTCGCCTTCGCCTTCGACGTCGGAACTGGCTGCCATTTCCGCCCTGCGCGAGAGCTGCTGTTCCACCTTGGATGTGCCGATGACTTCCGAGTTCTCGTGCGTATACTCGACGCCCGCTGCTGACAGAATGGCCTGCACGGCATCCGTCTTGGGCTGCTGGGGTTTGGCGGCCTCCTGGGGGTTCTTGGTGAGAAACGCCGCCAGCTGGCTCATGCCGCCGTCTTCGGCGTCTGCGGCCTCTTCCTTTACCGGGCCAAACGTTTCTTCTTCCTCCTTCACAATCTTCTCAATATCGACGCTGGTCAGCGCGATTCCGCTGCCAGCTTTCGCCTCGGCGATGTTCGTCTTGTTCACAATGTCGCGAATGACGAGCTGGTTCTCTCGATATGTGAACAGGTTCTCCAGGCCGAACAGTTCTCCCTTGCGTTCATTGTCTTGCTGGACGCCCTTGAAGTACCGGCGTTCTGAAGAGGCCGTGTACCCAATGTTCGCCTGCTGCTGCTTGTAGATCTGTCTCGCGTAGATGATCTCTTCAATGGTGCCGGAGGACACAAGCCGAAAGACGTCCACATCGCGCGTCTGTCCGATACGGTAGGCTCGGTCTTGAGCTTGAAGATCGTACGACGGGTTCCAGTTGGGATCGACAATGACGACTTTGTTGGCCGACGTGATGTTGAGGCCGACACCGCCGGCCTTGGTCGAGATGAGGAACACGAACTGTGTGGGGTCCGAGTTGAAGTCGTCCACGGCCTTTTGTCTATCTTCGTACTTCATCGCTCCGTCCAGGTATGTGACACTGTAGCTGGTGTTGTGAAAGAGATGCTTGAGAATCTGGAGCAGCCGGACACTGTGGGAAAAGACGAGAACCTTGTCGCCGTTCTCGTGCCAAAACGACAGGAGTTTCTTCAGTACCTTCCACTTGCCACAGAACTCGGGATTTGCCAGGGTCAGAATGGCTTCGCGGTGTTGGTAGAGGTATTTCCACGTGTCGGGACAACAAGTCTGCAAATTTCGCATCTCGCGCTTGTGCTTGTCTTCCAAGTCTCTTCCGGATGGAATCAGCAGGGTCAGATGGCTCGAAAGCTTCTGGAGGGTAATCATGGAGGGGAAGATGATGGACTGCCATGAAGTTCCGTCTTCGAGGAGCTTGTTGCAGCACCAGCCCCTCCTTGCGCCCGAGCCGCACTCGCAGGGGTCCGAAAGCGTACGGAGGAGCTCCACGTCAGGCCTACTGATGAAGTTCTTGTATGCTTCCTGCTGGCTGTCGGTAAGGGGGCAGAACACGACTCGGTCGCTCTTCTTGGGCAGTTGGTGGGCGATGAGGGTCTTCATTCTGCGCAAGAAGAATCCGGGAAGAAGATTGTTGACCAACTTCCTCGCGGTGACTCGAGCAGCCTTTAACTGGTTGAGCGTCGCATCGTGTGACTGGCCAGTGGTCAGGGGCTTCGTGATGGTACTCCGCCACTCGGCAATCGTGCCAAAGTGACCTGGGTTGGTCCAGTTGAGGAGTGTCCACAGCTCGTCGTACTTGTTCTGAATGGCGGTGCCCGTCAGACCGATGCGACACAGGGAGTTGAGCTCGTTCATGGCTTTGGCGGTCTCCGAGGTCCTCTCCTTCATCATGTGGCATTCGTCGGCGATGACGGCATCCCAGGTGACCATGTTCACCAGGCCCTTGTTCCCCTTGTATGTCGCGTATGTTGTCAGCATGATTTCCACGCGGCCTGCCTTGGCAGCTGCCAGAACATCCTCCTTGCCCGGGCCTAGGAAGACGTCGACCTTCCACCAGCCCCAGCGGTCGAGCTCTGCCTTCCAGTTTTCGATGATGGAGCCAGGGCAGATGATCAAGATGCGCGGGTACCAGCGGCCAGAGTAGGTCCGCATCTTTCGCATGCGCTTGTTGTCGCGCTCGTCGGCGGTCTTGCCAAAGGCTGCCGTCAAAAAGGTGACAACCTGCACTGTCTTTCCCAACCCCATATCATCTCCGAGTATGCCACCTCTTTGGTACACAAACAGTCGATGCAGAAATTTGACGCCGATAATTTGGTAATCGCGTAGGTACTGGGCGATGGAAGCGGGTATGACGCCTGCGGAATACTCCAGCTCGATTTCCTTGTATGGTCGGCATGGCTTGATCTTGGTGCTCGCGTCAAATTGAGGTCGTTCTCGTAGTGTCCCGCGTTCTTCTTCGGAAAAGTCAATGTCGGAATAGTCGGGCGGGAGCAGAAGTCCCGCCTCCTTCAGCCGCTCGCGGTTCCTGTCGAACTTGTTTCTTCGGTCCCTTAGGTAGTCGGGCCAATTCGCCAAATCGTAATCGTCGGGGTGATCGGATTGTCCACCTTTCTTATTGGACGAAGACGCTTTCTTTGCCTTGTTCTGCGTCTTCCCTTTGGCGTTGGTCTTTCCCTTCGTGGCGCGCTGACGCTTAGGCTTGATCATGGGCAGCTCCTCGTCGGAATCATCGTCCCAAACCTCCTTCACCTCGAAGTCGACGACATCAGCTTTTCGCTTTCCCAAGGCGACGCTGCTGGGTGACTTGTCGTCGCTCGCCGGGGATGGTTCCTCGTCGGATATTAGAATCGTTTCTTGCTTGACCTTTCCGGCCATGACGCAGTTGGTGGTGGGGGATGAAGACGCGACGCGACACTCTTTGGTGGCAGAAACAGGGATGACGACCCTTAAGTGCGCTGAAGAACAGGCATCTCCATTAATTTAGTGTATAGTTGTGGTGCCTGAGCCTGTTGCGGGGCCGTTTTGGAGCCCAAGGTCGCCTGCGTCGCCTATGCATCTCCAAAGGGTCGCTATTTCCGGCTGCTTGGTAAGCCGTCTCCACTCTTCACATGTTCAGTCCGTGGGCCATGCCTGGGATGTTGGCTTATCAAGTGTGCACAACTATCCCACAACAGCTGCTACAGGTATCATGTGCGTATTTAAGCACAAATAAGCAGCCGTTATGCACCGGTTTATATAAATCTGCTTCCGGAGGGTGGCTTAACTTGTGCAGTTTTCAGCTAGTAAAAACGCCAGGTGGTACCGCTTGGCACTCTCACTCAAGCCACTGGCACTGGGCCGTTGGGCTCTGAGAGTGTCGTATCCTCAAACACCATCAACGCAACGTGAAGGCCAAACGACAGACACGATCGTGAGTCTCTGTCTCGCCTTGTGCGCTAACCATAGGACGGCTTCGAGTTTTCCCATTCATCTGAGGAACTGCCTTCCCATTGCCTGCCGGTGCAGGTACTGGCGCATGGGCGTGAATCAGCCATCCTCCGGGCCATCGCCATCCCGTCAAGTCCGTCGGCCGCTAAGCTCGCTAACAACATGTTGCTTGACCGACCGGTTGCGACTTTGCGTTAGCCAGCCTGGTAGGAATTCTGATGCTCACGATGTTTCATTTTGGGAGACGCGATGGATGAAGATTAAGGCTGAAATCAGATTCATCGTCTGTCTTTCACAATTGCACACGACTCCTGATCATCAGCTCCATTCAGCCCATTCAAAGTCTGCGTACTGCCGACTACAACGAGTCTAGGCTTTTGGGTATCATCAAATACAAAACCGTCCAACGCCAATAGGGTATCATCCTCTGCCGCGATCCAGTGCCAAAGTGCTCATGAACCCCTTTCTTCCCCGTTAGCGCCCAAAACCGTCTGTTGCTCACGCCTGCTCCGGGTCTTTGACGCTCTTCGTGCTCGTCCCGCCGCTCTTCGTCTCGAGTTCGTACGTCTCCTGGCTCGCCTTGGTCGAAGCTCCTGCTCGGTGCGCGAACTCGGAATACCCAGCATCTTCCAAAGCCCGCGCGGCCTCGGGGTCGCGGAAGGCAGCCCCCTCGTCCTCGTCAATGTATCGCAGCACCAGCGTGCCTAGCCAGTTGCCGAACCTCGCGTTGTTCCGTGGCGATCGCGGGCCTCTGACCCGGTCGTAGTAGTCGCGAATGAATGGTCCGCGTCTCCAGAATGCCCGCGTTCCCAGGGGACTCAGCACGGGCGCCGTGACGGTCACCAGCCCGACGGCGAGCTCGCGGAAGCCCCACCGGTTGATGTTGATCACCGACGGCGCTCCGTTCAGCGTCGATATCGCCCGCACGACGGCCGTCGAGATGACGAAGATGCCGGACGACAGCAGGATTCCCACGCCAATCTTCCGCCTGAGCGGTACCCGGAGGTGCCATAGTATGGGAATCGGTATCGCGAGAAGAGCGGCGTCGGTGGCGACGTTCAGCCACAGCAGCATCCAGAAGTTTTGCGGTCGAAAGGTGCACTCGGGGCCCGGGAGCGGTTTGATGCGCCAGTTGTCCGAGAATCTTAGTTCCTCGTCAGAAGGCTTGGGCTTGATAGGTTAGCAAAGACAAAGAGTCACTCACGGCTGACAGCTCAGGGTTACTGTCAAGCACAGCACGGCGTACGAGAGCCCGCACATCCAGAACAGCCCGACCAAGGTTCTTCGTCGCAGGACTCCGAGCGTGAGGCGCTTGTAGAAGAACAGCACAGTAAACTTCAAGACCCCTGGAGGCTTGGATCAGCAAAACGCCATCGTCGCTGTCGGAACCGATGGCGACGTACAAATGCAGCCCGGGTACGAGTACCAGGACATGAATTCCAGCTTCGACCCAAGCTCTAGCGTTGCGACGTCTTGATTCGAAAGCTTTGACGCGGCGTCGGCGGTGATGTCAATGTTCGCTCCGGTGTAGTACGTGATTTGGACGATGTAGACGTTGAGCGAGTAGAGCATGAGATACTGCGGCTGTCAGCCATCACCGACATCATGTTGGTCATCGGCCTGTCCATCGTACGGGTATTGCAAGCCAGTCGTCTCCACGGAATCCATGGAATCCGACGGTCCTTATTCGTACCGCGTATCTGAGCAAGATCACAAAGACCCCGATGGCATACCATGCCTTTGACGGCGGACCAATCAGTAAGGAGCTCGACTAAAAGGATGCAATAGTATGGCTCACCCAGACTTCAGGTAGGTATGTATCATCCGTTTCCAAGTGCACATTTCGACTTGGACCCCGCATGATTTCGTCTCCGACGGGCCTGGCATCTGCATCGTCGACTCGGGTAGCATCAGGCTGCTGATGAGGTTGGAAGAGACAGATTCAATCAATTGCAGGAACCGTCAGAATTACGTTGAGGAGTAGAGCATCAGTTAAACTCCGACTCCGCGACTCCTCCGATGAGAGCTCCTTCAAAACTTCGGCAAAGCAGACGCAAGGGAGAAGCGAGGGAATGGGCATGGGCTAAAGGGAACGACCTGCGATCTGAGAAGACCGGTGCTGGAAAGGAGCTATCCGACAGGCAAAGCTTGTACGAATAAGTTGCGCCCGTACAGCTAACGAGCCCAAGTCGATTACTCCAAGATTTGAAGCTAGCACCGTCTCGGGTTGCACCCGGACCTCGTCAAGCCTATGAGGTGCGAAAGGGCATCTGGGAAACGTTCTGCCCCCTCCTTCACGTGGTAGAACTAATGAGGGGCAGCATAATTACAAGGTCCTGGCTTGTAATGTCGTCTGGGATCCGTCGGCGCTTGGTGCGGCCGTGGAAGTCGACCAATTCCTTCATCACGAAGCCCGCCCACGATCGAAGGTGGTCAAGCTTCGCGCAAAGAGCCCGCAAGGCGATGGCGCTATGCGCTTTGCGAGAAGACGGTTGAGACGCCGCGTGGGATTAGTCTGCCTCCTCTCCTCGTCTCCCGAGTATTATTTGTCACTACATTCACAACGTTCCAGAACAAATAGTCTCTTTCTTGGGCTTTCGCAACCACGACCCTTTACAACTTTGACAACGCAGCATCCGACCTCGACCGCCCATACACAATGGCAAAGTTCCGGTCGAGTCTGTCTCTACTACCCTGCGGCTCGTCCGAATTCTCATCCGCCCACACGACGCCATCGGACCCGAGCTGATGGCGTCGGAGTATATCCCGCGCGGCCCGACTCTCGTCCCTGCGGGTGTCGACGAACAAGAGCACCTCCACGAGCGCTTCCGCCACAGTCCAGAGAATACCCCTTGCGTCGCCGGCCAGTTCATCCTGCGGCTTTGACGTCAACGCCGTCCTGACTGCCTTCCACGAACTACTCGGTCCGCCACGACCGCCAGATCTCAGCTCGGCCCAGTCATTCTTCGCAAAGAACTCATCCAAGGCGGCTACCGCCTCGCCGCCGTCTCTCGGATGCTTCAGCGCGCGCAAAAAGTCCGTCGCCAACACGTCCGTCGTGCCCTCCCAGATGGACAGCACGCAGCAGTCACGGTACAGGCGCGCGAGGTTGAGATACTCCGTCTCCTCGTTGACGAGGTACCCGACGCCGCCCAGGGCCTCCATGCAGCCGTACAGCAGCGGGATGGACTTCTTGCACACGTACGCCTTGCACAGAGGTGTCAGAACGCGCAGGAGGGGCGCAGTGTGCGCCCGGTCAGGCGTGATGGGCACGGCGTCGGCTGCTTTGAGTTGCGATTCTGGATGCTCGTCTAGGCCGAGTATGTACGCCGTGTAGAATGTGAGCAGCATCAGGCTGTGGTATTCGCCGGTCATGGTTGCCAGGGTTTGCATGTGTAGCGGGCTTTCGGAGAGGAGCATTCGTCTGCCGCGCCCGGCGCCGACTTGCCTGACTTTGGCGTATGCTCGGGCGACGCCCAAGCCGCGTCCGGCGTATCCCACGGCGGCGACGGCCGAGTGGATGCGAGTGAGTGTCAGAATGGTGCTGATTTCGTTGATGCCGCAGCCCTCTTGGCCCAGAAGCCAGCCCCGCATGCCGTCTAGTTCCAGTTCTGCCGTGGGCAGCGATTGGGTGCCGAACTTGTTCTTCAGACGCTGGATCCGAACGCCGTTCAGTTCCGTCCCGGCAGCTCCCGCGGGCTGGCCGGTCATGGTTGTGGCCGAAGGGTCGTGTCTTCTCATCGGGGCGAAGAAGGCGCTGATGCCGTTTTGCGTCTTGGCGAGTAGGATAGTCATGGCCGAGTCCGTCGCGCTGGAGAACCACTTGAAACCTGATATGGACCACGGTCCGAGAGGTATGTTTTCTTGGGCATCAGCGATTCCGGCTTGGTTCGCTGTGTCATACTGGGCCAGGGTTTCCGTGAGAGAGACGTCGCTTCCACCCGTCCGCTCCGTCATCCACTGCCCGCTGGTCCAAGCCTTCTTCGGGTCTCTCGAAAGGAGATGACCGAGTGCGTTTTCCAACACTCTTCGCTGGGTTAGATCGAGGTTCGGTTTAGCCAGGTGGATCTGTAGCAGCCTGGCCGCGCCGTCTTGCATGGCAGAGGGGCAGGGGACGTTCGACGCCGAACCTTCCCATAGATGAAGCCTCAGGAACTGGACGACGCGAGCCGACGATCCGAGTGAGGTGTCGTACCCAACAGGGACGATTCCTCTCTCGATGCCAAAGTACTGCAACTTGCGCCAGCCCTCGCCGACGACGAGCTCCGATCCGGGTCTGCCAAACGCATCTCGGCCGTTGCCTTTGAGGTACGGCTTGTTCTTATCGGAATCTGTGACCCACGCAAAGACTTGGTCGGAAAGGACGTCTTGGCCGAGTTGAGCGATCTCGACGTCCACGCGATCGACTACTTGCTTCGGTAAAAAGACTATGCGCAATCAGTTGCGTCCCTTTCATGTAACGGCAGGTGATCTCACGCCTGAAAACTCTTTGGAAGCTAGCGTCGTCGAAAAACTGGTTGGGCAGGACAGGAAGCTCCTGAAAGAAGCCCGAGTTCGCTCCGGAGGGTTTCATATTCACAGTGATGGGTAAAACTGGGAGAGCATGCCATGAAAGCCGCGAATTCTTTCTGGGTAGACTTTAGTCAACTTACATTGAAATCCTCAAGCACCGTATGAGGGAAAATTGCCGAGAACAGACGCACCTAGATCTCTGACTTTGTGGGGCAGTCGAAAAACTGTGGGGTAGACCTCCGCCGCACGAGCCGGAACAGACCCATATAATCCCGAGAATGACCGGGCGGGCCGAGGTAATATTTCGGCCGATATGTTACGGAGTCGGCTGATACGTGCCCGGCATCTTTCACCGTTGCTGCTTCTGCTGTACTACGTAGACAGGCGCTCGGATGAACAGAACTTCCTCTAAGCCTGATTTTGCCGTGGTGTGGCTGCACGGCACAATCCTGCCATTCCTGGTCTTGGACCACATCATGTCCCCCAATCGAACGCGTGGCGCGATCCACCAAACGGCCAGATCGAGACGTCGACTCTCAATCGAGACGAGCCTGGATTGATCCCGACCTGATGAGAGAGCACAGGGCTACAAGTGCCGACATGAAAGTGCTTCATTCTCTCGCTAGTGCTTCGATGCGCTGCATGTGTTTAGCAACCACGCAAGAAGCGGTGACTTGGCCGCCACCTGATGAACCAAACCCAGCCACTGCGTATTGCAACACAGCCCAATGAGCAAAGATTGGACTCATTTGCGGTGAGAGGATGGCAGGCTCCGGCTTCGCGATCATGTGGCTGAAGCTGGTTGGGCGATGGCTTGCAGCAGATTAAAAATGACGTCACACTCATTTGGTCACCGAAAGTCCCCCTGATCCTCTTGGACGACGACATTGCTACCCGAATTTCCTACAAGCAACCTGAGTTCGTCAGCCTCCGGCACTAGCCACACCGATCAGTCCATTTTTCCGTCCTCGTGACGGTCCATCTTTACTGTTATGTGCTTTTCCCTCGCTGATCCGAGGAATCTGGGCTTGCGCAAGCCACATTGCGATCGCCACAATCCTGTGATTCCTTGCAAGTGCATGAGGATAGGATGCCGCGACTTCATTGAATCACTCATTGAAAAAGTTCCAGGTTCCGCGAGGATTGGCTGACGACCACATCAGGCGACGAGGCAAGTGTCAGTGATGGATGAGGTCATACCAAACCAGCCACGTCTCGCAGCTTGAAGCCTCTTGCTGCTTGGCTCACCAGTCTCGACTCCTCTAGCCTTGGATTTAGCCCTCTCGCCCAGCGAACCGCGCGCATTGGCTGACAACATGCAAATTTCAAAATGACACTGGCTATCCCAAGGTTATCCTGCCATCCAAGCCTGCCCACCCCATCCATACAACCGGCGGCCCTTCTTTCTAGGGTAGGACAAGGTCAACTCACATCACGGCCCCTCCCAAAGAGGCTTGTTTCACGGCCGGGATGGAGGCAAGCAAGCGCCGGCCTATCATGACCCCCCACCACAGCCTTGAGAAACCCCCCGATTGTTGTCCGTTCATCTGCCAATTTCTCCTGTGCCTACCCGGGACATGATGACCTCATACGTAGGCCCAGGCATGCAGATACAGGGTAACCAAGCCGCCGGTTCGCTTGCTGGGCTGCCGTCCGTTCCAGTTGGCTTCTTAGCGATGCAGAAAAAGGAGACAACGTTTCTCGACAGCGTGTGCCACGCAGCGCAGCGCAGGACCGGTGACGTCCGTCCGCCTTCTCCACTCACACGTTCGTCTTGCCTCCCTTTACTCGCGGCTCATGTGCCGGATGATGGATCCCCATCTTGGCAGGGTCTCCTGCAGAGGGATGGTCTCGGGACTTGTTCGTTACACCACTTTTACTAAACACTATGCTCCCAAACCCCGTTCTAGACATGTAGCAAGTAACCGGAGAAAGCACCCAAGAAAAGCAAAAGGACGCGCTGGCTTTCTCGGCGCGCGGTGACGAGGTTCAGGACGTGGCTCGAGTTTGCATCGGGCATCATCGCTGGAGTTAGTCCCAAACCTGCTTTCCAGGCAGGGCGTCATCCTGATGTGTCACTCCCGCGCTGGCTCGCACTTACACGTACTCACACCATGATCACTTCCAGTCTTGGCCTATCCAGGAAAGTCGATAAATACAGCATCCATCTTCACCCTCTCACCCACACTTCTCGCTTCTCAGACACACGCAAACCCAAGACAGATCAGCAAGCTTTCCGCAACACCAACCATCCCAACCCAGCAAACCATCCCAACTCCTCCTCCCATAACCCAATTCTAATCCAACACACCCCAGGCCACCAGTCACAATGGCCCTCGACAGAATTGTCCAATTCACCCTGCGCGCCGCGCAGCTCGTCTTCGCGGCCATCGTGACCGGCATCACCGGCGCGTACCTCCACGCCAACGACCAGGCCTCGTCGTGGACCAACGGCCGCTTCATCTACACAATCGTCGTGTCGAGCATCTCGCTCGTCTTCGCGCTCGTATGGCTGCTCCCCTTCTCCGCCAGCTTCGTCCACTGGCCCATGGACATCTTCCTCAGCATCCTCTGGTTCGTCGCCTTTGGCCTGCTCGTCAACCTCGTCGGCGACGGCTGCGGCCCCGTCTTTGACTGGTCCAACATCGCCCCCCGCGGCGACGACTGCGGCCGCCACAAGGCCAACATCGCCTTTGCCTTCCTGTCCGCCATCGTCTGGCTCGCGTCGGCGCTCATCGGGCTCTTTTGGGTGCGCCGCCGCACCGCTGTCGCTGACAGCCGCGCCCCTCGCGCCCGTCGCCGCTGGTACAACTCTCGCGTCTAAGGGACGTGTGTATCTTACAAATTTTTTCTTTATTTCCGGCCAACGCAATTGGTGTTAATACTTGTTCCCTTCTCTCAAAGTCGAAACGACATGTTCTTGACGGATAGGTCGATTTGCTGGAGGAGTTGGGATGGTCGTTGCTGTACTCTGTTTTCCATGTCAAGCGGCTCGTAGCAAAGGATGGATGGCGTGTAGCTTCAGTCCGGAAGACTTGATACCCCATAATACCCGGGCCCTTGTAGCATCACAACCTTAATGCGAACCTCTATGAACAATCTTGCAAAAGAATGCGTTGCACCTACGTGCAAATAATCCTTTTCACACTAAGAACTACAAATGACAATAATAGTTGCGCAACAGCAATATTACATTCGCTCGATCAACCACCCGTTCTGTATCCCAGAGCTGCACGGCCGTATTTCTCCAATCGCTTGACGGCCCATCGGCCTTTGTTCAGACCAACCGTTGCAGCTTGCCCAGCACCGGTTGTAGATCTATTATCAGGGAATATATCCAGCGTTGGCCCACCGGGCGATCCGGGGAAGGCTACTGAATACGACTGCATATCTCAATAATACTGACTATATAGATTAAAGAGAGCAGCAGACGTATGTAGACTAGCTAGCCTTCCTCTCTTCGACGTCTCCAAGTTAACACCCGTCTGCAAGAATATCAAAAAGGGAGTAAATATGGCTTAGCTTTTGTATCGTTAGAGATCAACCTTCGCACTCGCAGCATATTCGCCCCTTGTTCTACACACCTTTGCCACTTTTGGTAGATAGCCAAAGTCAAACTCCCACAAATAAGTTCTCTAAACAAGTTATTCATTCTTATTGCTACTCAACACCATAAGATTGAGGCTTTCTCCTGATCCGACCTCATCAATTGACAAAGTTCCCGTACAACCCATACATATCACAATAGTAACGAGCCAATCTCATATGTCAAAGCTGGTAGCTCTGAGCATGTAACTTTGCCAATCAGGTTTCATCCCAATATGATAGACACTTTCCTGGTAAACAGCCTTTTGGTCGCTTTTCCAGCCTTTTCGGTGGTCTTTCAGGAACCGAGACCGGTTCGCCGTCGATTTCAGGGTCTGCTTGACGCCGGCCCGGCTTTTTCGTCTTTGGCTTTTGAGGACTCGGCTTCTTGTAACCAGTCGGGGGTCTGAGACCGGAAGGTTTCTTGACAGCTTCCTGGAAATGCGTATCCGGGCCTTGGCGGAAGACGACGTCAACCCTAGCTAGCTGCGAGACCCAGTCTTGCCAGCGCTGTCCCTCCAGATGTATCGACAAGGCACCACCGGGTGCGATAAAATCTGTCTGCGTGAAAGACCCCCTAGTCACCGTCACGGTAAGTGATGTAGGGATTGTACTTTCCACAGACAGGTAAATAGCACCGAAGGGACTGATTTGCCGCCAGGTGAAACGGGCGTGGGTGTTGCCCCAGTCCTCAGCAGTCATGAGGGCAGTACGCCCATTCTCTATATAAACTGTCGTGCTGCACTCGTTGTTATAGCACATGCCTGCATCGGCAGCTGCAAGAGGCACAAGAGTGCCCCAAAAGAAGATGCTGCTTAGCTTCATGGCTGATTCAGAGGTGGTGGGTTTAGTGATGTAGGATGTAGCAAAGAAAGGTAGGAGGCTTTGAAGGTATAAATACATGAAGATATGGTCGGTTCGTGAGAATAATAGGTCCCGAAAGTGCATCAGAAGTTAGGGATGGGTTTACCCTTTGGGTGAAAAGTGCAGTATACTGTATGGTATGCACTGTAACGGATACAATCGCCCACTGAACTATTACGGTCAGCTAGCTATTGAGGTCATTTAGAAAGCATCTGTTTAAAGCGGACGTAGATTTACGTGTCATCCTTGGAGCATAGGAGTTCTCATTGGGAAACATCACATAGAGGTATCGAAGGCCTTGCCACAGTGTCGGACAGCCCTCGCAAACTCAACAGGTGCGGGGGGGGATGGGACACGTAATATAATGTCGTTGTCGCTCAGACAAGTCAGTTTTTCGAGGCTTTCCGAGGAGCGAGCTTATGTGCTGCGCGGACTGAAAGAGCGACTTCGTCAGTTTAAATCTCTCCCCAAACAGCCCAAGCAGCTGAGGTATCGCTCTAAAAGCTGTACACACTCTCAACTCTATAGCAGCATTTGGCTCGAGCGTCGTAAGCAGATTGCGTGCCACTCAGGTAATAAGAATGATGGTAATCTTAACTGAACTGCTGCCCAACGAAGAGAGCCACATCGTCAGTTGAATATTTGCGCAAGCAGCGCAAGCAGCCCAAGTATCACTCTGAAAGCTATATACACTCTCAACTCTACAGCAGCATTTGGCTCGAGCGTCGTAAGCAGATTGCGTGCCACTCAACAATAGGACTGATAGGTCATGGTAGCGAAGCTAAGGGCAAGCACAGCAAGTTTAATCAAACAGTCTCACGAAGCTGAAATCATGTTACCTCGTGAGGGGGAAATTGGTGTTAAAGACCTGCGTAATGCTGTTGTTGGCAAATACGTCTGCTGCGAAGCACAGCGATGTAGGTAGGCTTGCGCATGCAGGTCGGTGTGTGAGTGCGAACGACACGTATTCGACTGGAAGTTATTTGCCCTTGAAAGGTCACAAGAGTTCCTAACCATTGCGTACATGAGGTTGAGAACGTGACGATTTCCGCGAGGACATCGACAGCTATGGTCAAAAGAAAGAAGTCCAAGAAAGAGGACACGGAGGACCCACCCTGTCGACTGTATGACTCCAGAACAAGCCCCGTAGTTTCTAGGGATCGAGCCGATGACATCGGCTCGTCCCGGTCCGATGCCGACTGTGGAAGAGCTTGCGCCTCTCCAAGCAGAGCTGGTGCCTTCCGAATAAGCGCCGTTGTCTCACGAAGAGCCAGTACCTCTCGAAGAGGAGGCAGCGCCTTTTCGAAAAAGAGCCGATGCTCTCTGAAATCCTGCTGCTGCTCAGAGAGTCGACGAAGAAAATAATTAGAACTGGGCTGTACGCCATACACGAGCCCAAGCTGTTGCGTATACTCCAAGGACAAATTTCCATTCTTGGTCCCGTGATCTCTTACGCCATATAGGCAACATTTCATCCTGTTCACCTGGTTTGCCTGGCAATGGGCTTAGTGATGTATATATGGAAGAGGTCATAGACGACGCAGGTCATGTGCTGGCTCATTATCTTTACACGGCGACTTGGCAGACCCTTCGAGAGAGACACTCACAGCAAGAGCTCATGACTTTTCCTGGCGCCTACATCAGCTACACAGAGTCCGATTTTGAGACGACCATTCATGTCTACTGTGATGCTAGGAAGAGGTGCAGCGGCTGGCCGGCGACTTGCGCGGATGGACGTTGTCATCAGCCTTCGAGACGTGCCAGCCGTCGGCCGAAGATGATAGCTAGTTCAGGAGCGTTTTACAGGAATGTCTCAAAAGCAAGTTAACACGTCGAAGTATTCGGACGAGTCGGTGTATCCAGGATGTATTGGACACGGCCCGGTCTATTCAATGGGCCACTGGCTGAATGTACCGAGCTTATGCCGCAGGAGCTTGAGCTTGAACAGTGGTATGCTCTCAGGGTTCTCAAAGATGGGTAGATAACTGCGCAAGACCATGACTGTAAAAAGACGCAGCGTGCCACTGCACAACCAGCGTCCTCGAAATGACGTACGTACAGCTCGAGGAACCGTTAGTCTCCCAGAGCGGTAGCAAGCGAAATGAGAAAACGGCAATACTCATTAGCAACAGAATTGGGCCAAGCAAACTCAGCAGCAAATGCTGCAGGTGCAAGGCCAATCGTCATTGTAAGTGGGCCTCGGTTGCACGATCTGGAGCCCGCTGACCGCCTCGTATCGGAGCGGGCACGGGATTCCGAAACGAGCATTCTTGTTCCGCGAGAAAACGGGAAGCCGGAGTTTCGTGATGGCTAACAGCTGCTCCCGTGACTGTTAGTCCTCGTTTCCAGGGGCGCGAGTCTGTTTTGGAACGGCCCAGACCTGGCGCTGTGGACGTGCCTCCAACGGGCGAGTTCGCTGTCAAGCAGGATTTCCCCATGTTCCATACTTCGCTTCAGACTCTAGCGCGGCTTCCCAATTTCTCAGGCGGGGTGGAATACACAAGCGCCCCTGCCCGTGAGGATCGTGCCATTGTACCATTTGCAGTGGATATCACGTATCACGCCGCAGAACAGCGCTGGTAGAACGTTTACTCATTCGAGATCTGTATGGAAATTCACGATCCATGATCCAGCAAAGGCCCCGCGGCGGTTCGGCGGCAACGCTACCAGGCAAAAGGATGCCAGACCGCTTCAAGCCAGCTGGGCCCCGAGCTTTGGCCAAAAGAAGCAGCTAGACGCCCCGTGCCAAAACTGGTTTCTTGGTAGGAGCAGGTCGTTTGCTTCCCAGACGGCTGCTGTTGGAAATGTGCGGCGACATACAGAAAACGACGTGCAGATTGCGTGGTTAGCTTAGCGGCAAATGGGGTAGATCATTAACAGGTCACGCGTGCGCGAAGAGAATGCGGGGGGATTGGCGTGATGAGACAGGAGGTTGATGTAAGGGACTGGCGGCTAGGTGAGGCAAGGAGGGATGGGAATTGCGCAAAATGGACATGACAATGACCCAATTCTGGCGATCGTGATGGCTATGTCTGGCCGCGATTGCAACGAGGCTGCTGGCGGGATAAGACGACAAACGATAGCACTGATAATGTAACTAGGCAGATGAAAAGAGTGGAAAGGAACCTTGGCGGCGTCAGCAGCAGATACTTACTGTACATAGTACCTAGATAGCTGCTAAGAATGGCAGCGGTGATGATCAAGTCTCTGATGAGAGCCGCATGGCGTAATGCCCCGCAATGCCGCGTTTAGGCGGGGTTCCGACCAGGCATGAAAGGCGAGGTAGTAAGAGCAGGTCCGTCCTGGGGGCGACCTGAGGAGGTCTGGAGGTGGAAGAGCTGAGAGCTCTTCTCTGTACGTGGCAAGATGCCTATGACCGCATCGTGTGGAGCAGGTGACGCCACACTACCAGCTTGCTGCGGGGGTTTGGGGGCCGAGACCATGAGCTGAGAGGCAACCAGCCACATCTCGATGCTGATTCAACAACGCCATTCCAAAACGAGACAGCTTACGCCACAGGAGGGGCGGATCGGCAAGCATCCGTGCTGCGTCATTGGCGGGGTTTCTTCCGCTGCTGCCCTGCCTTGATTTTTAGAGTGTCGCGTCTTTCGGGAACGTCAAACCACTTCACCTCCACCTAATAATTCCTGTACCCTTGCACCTGCTTAGATACTAATAACATCAGTGACAACGAGCTGCAGTCGTCCCTTTAGCAGCCACTGGAAGAAGGTCCTACGACGACATAGCCTTTGGTACCGACCTCGGACCCGTCGAGCACGCCTTTGCTCGTACTACCACTGCCTTGAATTCACGTTTGGTGTACGGGGTACGAGGACAGAAAACGCCTTGCCGTTACTGCCTTGCCTTACAGCCCATACCTGTTTAGCCTGAGCTCCGGCGTCTTGTGCTACCGTAGTCCAAGTAGCCTCCGTGAGACACGACGCGCGGCAACCGGTACGCTTTCCTACTGTAGTATACATGCTCAACCGTGGTTTGTAGAGCCTTCGCCCGCTGCTGCTGCCCCACCCGCTACTGTACGTACCTTGACTTGATCTCACCCCGCCAGCTCATCACGCTTGGGCGAAACGGAGGGACGAACAGGCACGCGCAGCAGACAGCTACATCCCTCCACGTGTTGGTAGCGTACCTGATCGTAGGCAAGGTGTCCACGTCTAGCCACTCTGCACCTCCCGTTCCCCAGCCTTAAACGTCACTAGCCACAGATCTTCACTCGTCTTCACCACCGTGACCCGCCATGGCCGCCGCCGATGACGATAAATCCTTGACTTCTTACGTATTCTCTGTACTGCCCAGGGTCCAAGGGGACCATCCGAATATCTTCCATGTGCCAACGGGAGATTCTCAATCTCATCGAGCTGCGGATCCAGGATGCAGAGGCTTGAAGGAAACAAGCCAGACGTGTCACGCCAGACGCTGGTCTCGGGTCGTCATCTCAGCCATGGCAAACTGGGTCCATACAGTACCTGCGCAGCTCACCGGCTTCCCTCAATTGGCCAGGACCCCCGGTCTCCATCGGAGCAGTCGTACCGGCGCCACAACACCTTGACCCCCGGTTGACACCTGGAAGCTTGTATCCCGATGCCGCAGCTTCCTCCCAAGACCTATGACGACGTATGAAGTAAGGGCACCAAGCCGTACGGATACGCTCTCTGTCTCGCCTTTTTGGGTGGACATTGACTTTCTCCAACGGGCAGGGAGAGAGCAGTTGCCTAGGTACCGACAGCCAGTGGGCGTTGTCGTCTTGCTGGCCAGCCAGGTCGGCAAAGGAGACAAGCTCGGGCGAGGTGATGCAGCTTCCTTGATTGTTGCAGGTCAGGCCATGCCGTGGCCCATGGTCCATGGCTTGAGGGAAGGCAGCCGCCGCCAACCCGGATCGCGATCCAATTCTGCCATCTGCCATCGGGAAGGAGCAGCAACTCGCAGCTTCTCCAAGCTCCTTCCACTTCTATATAACCTCCCTCAACCTCCCTCTCTCCAGCCCTTTTCTCTTCTCTCATCATCACAAACCAAGATACCCAAGCAAGCAAACCAACTCGCACACAAACAACAAACACCACTTTTTTCCTATTCCAACCAACTGTCCAAAGTCATTTCTTGATACCCCAATTGCAAATCACCAGCCAAAATGTCTTCCATCGTCAACAAGGTCAAGGAGGCTCTCCACTCCGACAAGAAGCACGAGGCCCCCGAGGGCACCTCCGGCCCCCACAGCTCTCGCGCTGGCAACGCTGCCGACCCCAGAGTTGACTCTGACCGTGACCACCGCGCCAACCCTGCCGGTGCTACCACCGGTACCACTGGCACTCACACCACCGCCGGTACCCACGGTTCTTCCGGCCTCACTGGCTCCCACGGTACCACTGGTACTCACGGTACCACTGGTACTCACGGAACCACTGGCACTCACGGAACCACTGGAACTTCCGGCCTGACCGGCTCCCACAACACTACCACTGGCTACGATGACCCCTCGGGCACTCACGGCCCCCATGGCAACCGCATTGCCAACCAGGCCGACCCTCGTGTCGACTCCGACCGTGACCACCGCGGTGCTCCTGGCTCCGGCCTGACCGGTACCCACGGCACTACCGGCACCTCTGGTCTCACTGGTTCCCACGGAACCACTGGCACTACTACCGGCTCCGGTCTGACCGGCTCTCACGGCACCACTGGCTCCGGTTTGACTGGCAGCCACGGCACCACCACCGGCTCCGGTTTGACTGGCAGCCACGGCACTACCACTGGCTCTGGCCTCACTGGCAGCCACGGTACTACCACTGGCTCTGGCCTTACCGGCAGCCACGGCAACACTACTGGCTCTGGCCTCACTGGCAGCCACGGCACCACCGGTGGATCCGGTCTTACTGGCAGCCACGGCACCACCGGCTCCGGTCTGACCGGCTCTCACGGTAACACTACTGGCTCGGGTCTCACTGGCAGCCACGGCTCTTCTGGTCTCACCGGCTCTGGTGCTCGCACCGGCTACGATGACCCTTCCGGAACCCACGGCCCCCACGGCAACCGTGCCGCTAACCAGATTGATCCTCGCGTCGACTCTGATCGCGACCACCGTGGCGCGCCCGGCAGTGGTCTGACTGGTTCTCACGGTACTACTGGCACCCACGGCGCCACTGGATCCGGTCTTACCGGCACCCACTCCACCACCGACACTCACGGCACCTCTGGTGTCCACGGCGCCTCCACCGGCCTCGGTAAGGCTGGCGCCACCGTCGGAGGTACTCACGGCACCGGTCCCGCGCCCAACACTGCCGGCCCTCACAAGTCGGATGCCCTGAACAAGGCCGACCCTCGCGTCGACTCCGACCTCGACGGCAGCAAGACCGTTGGCGGTGACAAGACCTACGCCCAGTCGTAAGCGATACCACCTCCGAGAACGATGCGTCCGATTGTGCGCGACAGCCAGAACAGAGCACAAACACTAACTTGCAACCCCAGAAACACCGCTTCGACGGGTGTTGCAAAGGACCCTACCGACGCCGCTCAGGTTCCGCCCTCCGTTCTGGCTAAGCACATCGGAGAGCCTCAAATCGCGCATGACGACCACGGTCATAACCGCGCGAGGCGCAACAGCAAGGTCTCCCCTCAGGAGTTGCACCGCGGCTTGTAATCGGCTTCGTGGTTTTTCCTCTATTCGTGAAAATGCGATGGACGATGGATTGATACCTAGTACTTTAGTACCATAGCCTGATGACCTAATGAATAAATCATCATAATACTGTTACAAACCTTGATATGCTTTCGCAAACGTGTTGCTTGACTGCTTGTTTCTGGAATTGGAGATTTTCATTAGCCCTGTTAACCAATATTCCAACACTTTCTTAACTTTGTAAACATCGCCAACTTACATATACCACCAGTTCTTCTACCGGCTTCGTTACGTGCAACTCTCTTCCCAAAATTGTCACTCTCCCATTATCGTACACCGTCTCCCTTCGTCGCCAGGCAGAAAGAAGTATAGATATGATGTTTGGCGTGGAAACTGATTACGAACTTCCATCACCTGTTCGGACTAGTCCAGCCCAACACTGACTTGTAGCATGGCGAGCAGTCACCTACCCATCATCCCCTGCGTCCAACGTAGCGGGAACAGTGACTTTGTACCGAGAACAAGATATCGGGCCGCTATTTACCAAACCACCACCGGGCATTCCCAGCGTACAAATAAGAAGAGTATGTGCAGATACCATCGCCAGCCGGATCGGATCACCCCTCATGCTACCTAGGTAAGGTACTAGTGCAAGTTCCATTCCACGCAAGCGTTGATATCGATAAAGCAGGGCGACTCTCACCATCGCAACACCCTCTTGCCTGGCATTGACTATCCCGATTCGGCGGGTCGCGCATTGGCCGGGGGGGGGGGGGGGGGGGGCCCCCCCCCCCCCC